>VDFB02276941.1:0-203532 GCA_007258455.2 Sequoia sempervirens
CATTTCATCAATCGTTTTAGCTCACCTTTGTCCTGCACTCAGTGGGGGCAAGGGGTTTAGCAAGCCTTGTCCTTGTATGTCACTTGTGGTTGCCTCCTTTGGCTAGTCTTTAACCTTTCATGAATACATAAGAGCAAGCTTTGGATGTGGACGACATGCCTTAAGTTGGCTTGCATATGACATACTTCTCTCTTTCATGACGTAGCTTATCGGAAACATATGACTTGGCATAGGGCTTTTTGAGTAAGCTCTCATGTCTCCTTCTTCTACTTTAAATCAATTGCTCACAGTAATGGTGTTTGCAACCGCTTTAAAGTGGGGGCATACATCACCACTCACATTTCATTATGTAATTTCTTTCTTCCTTCAACGCGTCCTTTTCTTGGTGGAGTCATTGGGCTTGATTCCCTTCAAGAGTGTGATACTTCTTTGACACATCCTCTCTTGGAAATGTTAAGCACAATGTCCCCTAAGATGATACCTTGCACGAACAAGGAAAAATCCCTTTGAACAATCCTTGCACTATCTTGCATTAACAGTGTCTATGAGTGTCAAGCATACGAAGTTTTGCTTACTTCATAGAGACCGAAACGACATAATCTTCTTTGTGGCGCCTTATTTAAGTTATCGGGAGGTATAACTTTGATAGGGTTGAGTGGGAAGCCCACGTGACATGACTTTCCCCATAGCCACCTATGTACATACCAACTAGTGTATGTTTTACCTTTTGGGATTTCTCACCCCGTGGACAACCAAAAGTTATGTGGCCCTAGAGTGAGTATACTTTTGGGATTTCTCACCCGACGGACAACCAAGAGTTTTGTCGCCCCAAAGTGAGTATGCATTCTCTTTCTGAAGTAAACAAGCCTAGATTTAATCCACAACTAGCTGGACAAATGATCGAAGCTTGATCCATCTCATTTTCATCTTCCTAGTTCTTGCCATTGCATGATTATGTATCTTGATGTTTTGACTTAGGATCTTGGATCCTGGGGGGCTTGCACAACCTCCTTTGATCTTTGTTTTTCTTTTTCATCTGCATTTGTACACTTGGATCTCTCTTGAATGTCTACTTTAGTGTGATTTTGAAGCAAGTTCATCCTCTCACTAAAGTGGGGGCTAAATGTACTGTAGAAAAAAGTACCTCTTGCTTGACATGAGAATAATTGATGACAAATTAGACATAATGAGGCCTTTATTTGGTGTTGTGAGGTGTTTTTCACATCCACACTAGGTCTTGGACCCTTTCAAATGCATTTATCGATGTCTTGTAAAGGTGTTGTAAAAGATTTTCACGCTTTTCTAGACTTAATAAACCCATTTTCCTTTAATTCAACGTTATAAAATGTGTTTAATAACATTATCACATCAATCTAGAATGTTTTTGAATTAAACTTAATGTTAAACTAGTGTTGTAATGTGTTTTACACATTCACATTGGTTCTTGTGCTTTCCTAGGCTATGTACCTCATTTTAGTGTTGTAAAGCGTATTTAATCACACTTTCACATTGAATTATATGTCCCAAGCCCTAATTGACTTTCACATCATCATTAACAAGCCCCTATTAACCCATATTGTGCATCCTGAGGAAATATTTGATAAAATACCCGACAAAGTTGCAATTTAAACCTTATTTCCTTATCTCCTAGCATCTTGGATGTCAAAATTTCCCCTGTGGGATCCATTCGCCATCCATGGCGAATCAATCCCATCCAGGTGGGTCCCATTCCCCATGGGTGGTGAAAAAATGAAATTTAAGTTTATTAGTTTCACATGTCAGCCATAGGGATCCAATTTTCAGTCTAATAAGGTGAATTTCCTATAAAATCAACTCTCTAAACCCTAAATCACATTCATTCTTCATTATTCATTCATCATTCTTCCATCTCAAGTCAAGCAACTTAGGGTTTCATCATTTCAAGTCACCAAGATATCAATTTTTAGACCTTCAAGGGCAGATCCTTCATGTTTTGCTATAGAATTTCAAGATCAATCATCATGACAAGGAAATCAACTCCATTGTTGCATACTTAATTAAATTCTTTCTCTATTTTGGTTTAATTACCTAAAAGGGGTTTGACCAAGGCAAACCCCCATGCCCTAACATTCAACATCTCTCCTTCTTGTCTTGTGTGTTTGTAGATTTAGGTCTCTTGGAAGTTTGGAAATCATTAATAATCAAGTTGCAAAGTCATTCATGTCATCTCTTCATTAAACAAGTCAAAATATCAACAAAAACTCACTTTCAGGTTCAAAAATCAGAGTTTCGGAAGCAGACACCTGTAGAGAATCAAAGTGCAAACAGAAAGCTCCATATTCCACTTTTGAATATTCAGATATTCAAAAGTGGACTCATTCTCCATGGGTGGTGAATGAGTCCCACTCCAAGGTCATTTTTTGGTTTTCTGCATTTTTAGATACCCTTTTGTCTGAAATGGGTTCTAACACAATTTTGCAGAATTGGGACTAATTCGCCCAAAATAGCGAATGAGTCCCACGAGGCCTAAAAATAAGCATGAGTAGAATTCCAGAAGCCATTTCCAGTCTTCATCCACATTCTAGGTGCACACTTTCAGTTTGGTTAATTTTTGTTTAGTTTTGCATTCATTTCTAAGCATTTTTGCATTACACAATGTGTTTTCAAACAACATGCATTTTGATAGTTTCCTCTTAATAATCAATACATTTCATTAGTTTTCTACATTTAATTCAGTTCATTTAGACATATTGCATCCATATCACATTAATCCTTGAATGTGAGCATTGCATTTTGGCCCATCTTTCTCCTTTGGCCCATCTTTCTCCTTTTAGGTGAAAAAATCCTAGAAGTGCTAGAAAGACCTTGGAATGCCAAAAAAATATACTAGAATCTCTAACAACTTCAACTTTTTCAGTGATAGGATTATAAAATTTATAAGCTTTAGAATTCTCATCATACCCAACAAAAATATGATATGAAGATTTATAATCTATTATTTGCTTTTTTTCTTTAGGTTTATGAACATAAGCAATTGAGCCAAAGATTCTTAAATGCTTAAGATTTGGTTTCTTATTAGACCAAGCCTCTTTAGGAGTTATATCCTTTAAGGCTTTGGTAGGACTCCTATTAATGATATAAGTAGTACAAAAAATTGTTTCAACTCAAAATTTATAAGACATATTCTTTGCATGTAACATACATCTAGCCATTTCAACAATTGTTTTGTGCTTCCTTTTTGCTACACCATTTTGTTGAGGTGTATAGGGAATGGTTATCTCATTTTTAATACCAAATATTTAAATAACCATTGAAATCATTATTCACATATTTTTTTACCATTACCAATCCTAATAGTTTTGTGTTGAAAACCAAATTATCTTTCAACAAATTTATGAAATTCAACAAAAGTATCAAAAACCTGATCCTTAATTTTAAGAAAATAGATCCAAGTTCTTTGAGAATAATCATCAACAAAAGAATGCATACCTTGATCCTTGGATGGATTTATTCTCCATGGGTCCCAAAAGGTTGCTATGGACTAGGTGCAACTTATGATGTGCCCTCCATGCTTGACCTTATGTAAAGAGCTCGTTATGCATCTTACCAGTCATGCAACTTGTGCATACAATTTTAGATGGAACAATGCTAGGAAATCCTTCTACCATATTATATTTTTACATCAAGGAAATATTGTTAGCATGGATATGATCAAGTCTTTTGTGCCAAACATGGAAAATCAATAGTAGATAGTAAAGAATATCTAGAATAAGCAAACTCATAAAATTGAAATAAATTATCATTGTCTAATTTAGCATTAGCAATGACTATGATTTTGTTTTGGATCAATCACATAACACATATCTTTATAAAATTATATTTTGTAATCTTGACAAAGCTTAGCTTCTGAAAACAAAATTGCCTTTAATTCAAGAACATACAAAACATCATGTAACTTACCATTAGGTACATTCACAACTCCAATTGCTTCTACTTTACAACTATGATTGTTAGCAAGTTGAAGTGGAACATTAGACATGTCGGGTTGCATGGATTCAAATACCCATTTATGAGAAGTAATATGTTGAGAGGCACCTGAATCAATAACCCACTCAAGAAGTTTTGAAGCATTATAACCACAAGTAAAAGCTTGACTAGATTGATTTGAATTGTCGCTAAACTTATTTTTATTAGGTTTATTTTGTTGTTTATTTTTCCTCATGGTATTTTTATCATTTTGTTTCTTGAAACAAGTGTTAGACCAATTATCATCTCTATTACAATAATTACAATGAGGCCTCTTATAAGAATTATTCCTTCTAGTATCATTAGTATTATTATGATGAGATTTAGGATTATAATATTGTTTAATACGAGGCTTAAAACTTTGCTTATAATTTTTAGACATAAAATTATGCTCACTAGTTTTAAGATTACCAAATTGAATCAATTTTGCTTCTTCAAGTGCCTTAATAAATTTTGAAAAATATCATAAGTTGACTAGCTAATGAAGGAATAGCTAATTGGGCATGGATATTTGTAATAAACTATTGAAATTTTCTAGGAAGACATTTTTTTAAGAATAATATAAATTAATCTAAGAGATTCAAACTTTACTCCTAAACCATGCAATTGACTATTGAGTGCATCAAAATTTAACAAAAAATCATCCATAGTATTGAAAATTGTGTACCTCAAATCTTCAAGTTGATCTTGAAGTTGTATCTTCCTTGAATCATTTGAACTATCATAGATAGTTTTAAGGATGTCCCATGCTTCATAGGCTTTCACACAATTCTCAATATGAACATATAGTTTGGAATACATGGAAATACCTGTGAGGCCAAGAGCTTCCTCATTTTGAGTCTTCCACTTTTAGTGAGCATTCTTGGATGTGAATGGATCCTGCTCTAATTTCGAATCTGTCACAACATCCAAGAGATGTTTGAATAGAAATATAAACAAAATATGTGTTTTCCATGGGTGACAATTAGAGGAATTTAATTTAATTTCCAGAACTAGAGTGAACATGATTGTAGAATGATAAAAAATATTTACTTGTACATTTATAGAAAAAATACACCTTTATTAAAGAAATAAAACTCTTTTAAGTAAATAGTGCTTTTGTTAAAAAACTTACAATAAGGAAATTAATATTCTTAGCCTCAAATAATTAAAAATAATAGCCCTTGTAACTTAAGCTTGGAAAAAAATTTAACCCCTTTATGGTTGTTTTCTAAATTTCCTAAGCTTTAGAAGGATTAAATTTTACACTTTTAATATCCTTGTAAAAAAAACTAATATATTTTATTAAAGCATTATTTAAAAATAAAACAATTATAAAAAAAAATGAAAGATTGAAAGCTCTTTTAAAAAAAAAAAACTATTTCCTTTTAAAGAGTTACCTAGGTTTAGTTGGATTATGATTTCAGTTTTAAGAAAGATCCCAAAATTGGGCGGCGACCAAGGAGAGGAGGAGAAACAAAGCAGAAATGACAGTCAAAGTAGGGAAGCCCCAGTCGACTAGGAACAAAGAGTTGATAATGGAGTGCTTTCCCACCTCCTTGGTTTGTATGTCGATAGGGGGAAAGCACCAAATAGACTTTCTTATCTCTGTTTTCTTTTTTTATTCTATGACTATAGGAATGAAAAATGTGCCAGGGGGGAATGAATGACTCAAGCATATTTTATTTAAAAAAACTTTGAATTGTTATTTGAAAAATAACCCCTTGCTTGGGGTTTAAAAAAATGATTTATTTGCGCAAATGTAGTTTTTTTGAAATGCATACAAATTGTTTATTATTGCACAAATTAACTCAATATATTTTATAACAACTTGAAATTGCAAAGATTAGTAAAAATATTATTTAAAGTTTATAAACTAAAATTACAAAAAAAATTGTTTCCTATACACTAAAATCTAGTAGGGTTAGAAAAAAATACTATTAAATTATTCAAAAAAGAATGGAATTTGAAGTAAAGCTCTAGCTTTTCTTCTCTCAAGAGTGTGCCTCCAAGGTGAGTGCTCCAAAAAAAGGTAAACCTTCAAAAATGTAGCTCAAACAAGGATTAGTAACACCTTGCTCTGATACTATGAAAGGAATAATAAAATGAAATAAAAGGAAAGTACTAATCCAAGAGTTATTGTTTGAAGGAAAAGATTACCATTCAAGATGATAACCAAGAGCAAGCACACCAAATATCCAAGAGGAGATACAAGATTTTGTAAGGGGGGAAACAAAGAAAAAAATCCCTATATTATGAAGATGACATAAAGCCTAAAGAAAATTACAATGAGATAGAGAGAGAGCTTAAGAATATAATTCTAATGAAGGAGAGAAGCATCTCAATAAATAGAGGTGAGAAAAGAGTTGCATAAGTAACTCCCATTTATATGCATGCAACCTTTCATCCTATGTGTGTGCAAGGTGTCAAGATTCTCATAAGGAGGAGGCTACACCTAAGCTTTAATATTTCTCCAAAGAAGAGTTATATAAATGAGTCATCCTCACACATGTGTGAGAATACTCAAATGAGAAAAAAGACTAGTAGGGATTCCTATAGAATATTCCTACAAGTATTTAAATAATACAAATAATGAATAATCTTCCCCTAAGTAAAGATTGATTTCTAACACTATATTATGTGATGAAGGAGCAGGCTCGACTTTTCCCCTTACAAGCTCATAATCACAACAACAACAAAGGTTTGCACAACAAAATGAAGAAAACACCTTCTTTTATTAATGAAAATGATAGTACAGAGTTACAATGCCATCACATGGGCTACCTCACTATAGTCGTCTGCCTAATTGCAGATCTAAGCTTTTTGCTCTCAGCTCTACACTCACTAACAAGAGCTCTATCACCTTCAGGCTACTTCGCCACCTCCACACACACCTGTAACTCCAACATTCTCGGCTCTGCTTGTGCTTGTATTCCTTCAACTTCATATATTGTTCTAATTCTCTAGGTTGGCCTTGTCTTCCCATACTCCTCATGTCATAGTATCCATGTTTATTCTCTAGGCAGTTACATAGACTTTTGTGACTATATTCTCATTTGTTCTCGAAAAGTTTTCTTCCAATCAATCGTTGCATGCCTGTGAATTCATTTAACCTAGTCGATTAGCAACAACGATGTGAATCAAAAAATGCTATTGTGCCATGTGACACCACTGGGTTCGTTCGTTCTTCCAACTCACCATTCAGTCAATCCTCACACCATTTGAATCTCTACCTCCATCGGCCTATCATGGGTTCCATGAATTTTATAACCAAGTCGTAGGGTTGTGAAGTTCCCTAACTCCTCGATCTCCCGACTTGCACTCCTTCCATCACCTCTTCATCCTTCCATCATTGCCTCCTTATTGTTGTATTGAAGAGACCACCTTAAGAGTCCTGCCAATGATAGTATGTCACTCCAATCAACACATCAGTTCAATATGGGCCCACCCTTCCAGCTTGTTTCCATGTAATTCACAACAAGGATGTGAATTACACGACCAATCATCAATCACCATCAATTTGTACACGCCACTATCATGTTGGGTCCCACATGTTATCCAGCCTTCCATCGCCCCATCGTTGAGACTCGTTATCATTTCCCAACAATAGCCTATAATCACTTTGATGCATGCGATATCATTCTATCGCTGGAACTTGCTCCCATGTCCTACCAATACACCCAAGTCCTCCCAATGCCAATCACTGATATGATTTATGGCATGTCGGGTTGTCGCTGGGACATCAAATGTCGTCCTGTCGATCACTTAGTCTCCTGCCAATGAACGCAACCCCATTTCACTCTTCCACCATCACGTCATCGTTGGGACATAGAATAGGGTCCCACTGAAATGTTTAGCTCCCACCAACAACATACATACTGCCAACTCCTAAAGAGATATCAGATTGTCGCTGGGACACCAAATGTTATCCTGCCAATAGGTAATCTTCTCGCCGATGTACCTCACGCATTGCTCACTCACTATTGTCATCGGTATGTTGTTGGGACCAGAAGAAACATACCGCTGATAAGACAAAGTCTTGTCAATGAACATGTTCAACCCTTATTGAGTGAAATAACACAGATCGATGGAAGATCGCTCTCAGACCCTGGATGCTCCTACATTAGACACCTAGGGTAGGAAAGAAATGTTTCATAAACATTTGTGGATCCGATGCTCATTCAGAATCCATCTCGCCGCCTTTTTCACTTGCACCTTCTTTCTCAACTGTCCCTGTAACTTGATGTCTCTTCCATCTTTCATTCTTCCTCTCTTTCCCCCTCTTTTCACATAATTCATTTCCCACTAGTATTCATTATAAAATTTTGAAAATCCATAATCATCAATTTCTTCTTCAAAAGAATAATATGGTTCACATGGTACCTTATTCTCTGTTACTGCTGCAACCACTTGGTAGTCATTACTTTTCTCTACACTCAACCTCCTGGATGTGGAATCAACTACACCAAATCCCAACCACCTTCTCCAAATTCATCTCTCATTCACCTCTAATCTTGTGGGAATCAACCCACCACAGTCCATCCACCTCCACCAATTTGCATCTGCACTTAACTTTGCAACACCATGCAAATCCTTCTTCACATACCAATCATTCTGAACCATCTCATATGCATTCACTACCTTATCCATCTCAACATTATGCATTACCTCCTTCGTTGGTAACACTATATCCACTGGTTCATCTTCACCCTTGGGTATGACACTGTACTCCTCTCTCTGTATGCCTTCCGAAAAACATACTCCTTCCACTTCACTCTTCTTTGTCTTATCCCTTTGTACAAGGATTTCTGCAAGCCTCACTATAGCTATGCTTTCTCCATCACCATCCACCCTCATCATCATGTCCTCCAAAGGACTCTCTACTGCTGCAAATTTAGTTTTGTTCTCCCTTCTCATGCCTTCAACTAGACATGTCTTGGTTGCAACTTCTGACCTCTTTTCCTTTATGCCTTGAAAAAGACATAACTCCACTGCAAGCTTCTCTCTTTCTTTTCCTTCCTTATCCTCTTGTATGAGGTTTTCTTCTTTGATGCCACAGAATTGACATCCAGCTACAACCTCTTTGTTTCCTGCATACACAACACTACAAAAAGGACTATAAAAATCACAATCCCCTAAAGAATCTTCATCACCATCTTCTTTTGGTGCAACAAATTCCTTCTTCTCGATCAACTTGTCATATTCAACTGTCAACAATTCATTGATTCTCCTTATTTCCTCTGTCAACAAAGTGACATCCTTGTCTTCACCAATCGACTCATCAAATTTAGGATTTTGTAGATCCATCACCACATCTTCGTGCCCTGCAACATCACAATCCTCTACTGCTACACGCTTCACCATCTGAACCTTATTCCTCACATCATTGAATGGTCATCCCTTAAATTCTACTCTTTTTCCAGGCCCTATTTTCTACCTCAAATCATCATCATACTCAGGTACCTTATCACGTACCCCTGCTACCATCTTTCTTTGACATTTTGTTGCCACAAATTCCCCATTTTCCTTCTTCAAAGGATGTTCCACCATTTGTCTCTCCACTGCAACCTTGATATTTCCTTTTCCTGTCATATTCTTCATCTTTGGGGTTGTTTTGCGGTTATGAATGTTAGTACAAACCACTCCTTGGTTACCTTCTACCTATTGTTCCTTCATGACAGATTTCCTTTGCCAAAATGGTACTATATATCCATGATCTACTAATTTAATTTTCTCCTTTCTACCTTGTAGATTGACACTCCTATTTTCACTTGCATAATCAAAACCAAAATTTGTACTCATATTTACCTTGTCCTTGTCTTGTTGTCCCAAAGTTCTTCCCTCTTGGGCTTCATGGCTTGTCATCTCCTTCCCTTTATAGGCTTCTTCCTTTTTAACAATACTCCTTTCATCTTCAACCTTTATGTCTGTTAATAGACATCCTTCTATTTCAGGTTCAGGTTCCTCAACTTGTACATCCTCTTCCTCGGTGTCATATGCATGACACTCTATTGCATCCTCTTGCGTTCCTACAGTCAAAACATCATTAGAAAGATAAAATTTATCTTCAGTTCTTGTCTTCTTTTGTTTCCATCCTCTAACCTCATCCTCCAACTCTTTTAGTTGTTGCTTCAACTCTACCAATTCTCTTTCCCACAATCTCTTTCTGATTTCCTCTAATCTGGGATTTCTTAGAATCCATCTAATGACAATGCCCTTTCTCTTTGCCATTTTCTAGTCCTTTCAAAGCTGTAATCAACACAAATGTTCAACCCTCAGGTCACACAAATGTAAACTGCCTCCAGTTCGGTGATCTATTTACAAATATTCAACACCTTCAGATGTTACCCACACACTCTCAATGCTCTAATAAACCTTCAAACCCTTAGGTTTGCATATGTGAATTTCCTCACATTCGGCGATCTTTTCACAACTTCAAGAAATATATACTCGCACAACCATCCTCTACCCAACAAAGACCCTAGAAGATGCTTCCTCTACCCACCCTCTCTTAGTGGAGGAACTCTATACCTTCTACCTAGCTTTATCTCTATTAGAGGATAGCAGTTACAAACCCTCTTTCATACCTGCAACAAACATGCTTTCCACAACTCTTCTTAGCTCATCACCCGTAGGTTTTCTGGCTTCAACCCACACTCACAGGTCCTACTACAACTACCTCATGTTTGACGCTCTGTTACATACTCATGACAACTCTGATACCACTGATGAAGGAGTAGGCTTGACTCTTCCCCTTACAAGCTCACACTCATAGCAACAACACAAGTTTTCACAACAAAATGAAGCAAACACCTTTTATTAATGAAAATGACATTACAGAGTTACAATGCCATCACATGGGCTACCTCACTATAGTCGTCTGCCTAATTGCAAATATGTGATTTTCACTCTCAGCTCTACACTCACCAACAGGAGTTCTATCACCTTTAGGCTACTCTGCCACCTCCACACACACCTGTAACTCCAACACTCCCAGCTCTACTTGTGCTTGTATTCCTTTAGCTTCATATATTCTAATTCTCCAGGTCAGCCTGGTATTCCCATAGTCCTCATGTCATAGTATCCATGTTTATTCTGTAGGCAGTTACATAGACTTTTGTGACTACATTCTCATTCATTCTCGGTAAGTCGTCATCTAGTGATTCGTTGCATGCCTGTGAATTCATTTAACCTAGTCAATTAGAAACAATGATGTGAATCGATGAATGCTATTGTGCCATGTGTCACCACTAGGTTCGTTCATTCCTCCAACTCACCATTTAGTCAATCCTCGCACCATTTGGATCTCTACCTCCATCGGCCTGTCATGGGTTCCATGAATTTTATAACCAATTCGTAGGGTTGTGAAGTTCCCTAACTCCTTGATCTCTCGACTTGCACTCCTTCCATCACCTCTTCATCCCTCCATCATTGCCTCCTTATCATTGTATCAAAGAGACCACCTTAAGAGTCATGTCTATGATAGTATGTCACTCCGATCAACACATAAGTTCAATATGGGTCCACCCTTCCAGCTCGTTGCCACGTAATTCACAACAAGGATGTGAATTACACGACCAATCATCAATCACCATCGATCTATACATGCCACCATCATGTTGGGTCCCACATGTTATCCAACCTTCCATCGCCCCATCGCTGAGACTCATTATCATTTCCCACTGATAGCCTATAATCACTTTGATGCATGCAATATCGTTATATCGCTGGAACTTGCTCCCACGTCCTATTGATACACCCAAGTCCTCTCGATGCTAATCGTTGATATGATTTATGGCATGTCAGGCTGTCGTTGGGACATCAAACATCGTCTTGCCGATCACTTAGTCTATCGCTAATGAACGCAACCCCATTTCACTCTTCCACCATGGGGTCATCGCTGGGACATAGAATAGGGTCCCGCCAAAATGTTAACCTCCCGCCAATGACATACATACCGCCAACTCCTAAAGAGATATCAACCTATCACTAGGACACTGAATGCTATCCTACCGATAGGTAATCCTCCCACCGATGTAACTCATGCATTGCTCACTCACTATTTTCATCAGTATGTCGTGGGGACTAGAAGAAACGTCTCGCCGATAAGCCAAACTCATGTCAATGAACATGTTCAACCCTTATTGAGTGAAATAACATAGATCGATGCAAGATCGCTCTCAGACCCTAGATGCTCCTACATCATTATGAGACAACTAACTTGACAAAAATTCAACAAGATAAATATATAATAAGATCTCATCTAGAAAACTAGGACTTCTAGAAGGACATCTAGAGCCTAAGTAAACTTAACATGTGAATAAGTCCCCTTACTAGGAATTAGCTAGGTACAAGACCTTATTCACACCAACACCAAGTTCATAGTTGTTGAGCATGTAAATACTTTTCTTTCTAAAAACTAGATCATGGCAGATTAGAGGAAAAAAATATTTAATAAATCTAATAGAAGTCTCTTGCCTTCAAATAATGCTTATAGTGTAGTTATAGTAGTTGTTAAGCAAAATAAGTGCTACAAGGATGCTACACAAGCATGTCTTTCTATGAGTTCAACAATTTTGAGAAATGAAGACTTCCAATAAACTCAAATTTCTATTGTTCTTCACATTTTGGGGTAATCGTGATCCATTTCCTAGAGCTATTTGTATTGGTGAAACCAATCAAGGTATATTTAGTAAGTTATATTTTTCTCTTAAAATGTGATGATGTTTTTGTTGCAAGGTGTCACCCTTGGTCTCCTCGGTGTGGGCCAACGTGGTGCTTGGGCTTCGTGACATGGTTTAACCACCTCCTATGGATCTTGGTTCTTGTATAAATCCAGTGGTTGTATCGGGCATTAATAGGTCGATATTTTGGTGCAATGGCAACCACCTTTGCAACAATTGGTATCAAAGCCAAGGTCACAGGTTTGAACCCCTTGCTTGCATTGGGGGGGATTGTTGCAAGGTGTCACCCTTGGTCTCCTCGGTATGGGCCAGCGTGGCGCTTGGGCTTCATGACATGGTTTAACCGCCTCCTGTGGATCTTGGTACAAAAATATTATAAACAAAGGTAAAAATAATATGATGACAAATTATTGGAAATAATGGTGATTGTTTGACACAAAATTACATTTAAAAAGTATAACTAAAAGAGGATGTGTAATTCTTAAACATAAAAGATGAAAAATTCCTCTATTATATTTTTCCATTGCACCTTTCGCCATTACACCTTGTATAACATATCATAGAGCTATTATGTATTGCAAAGTTGGAGGAAGAAATAGCTACCATCATCTCTGGATATTAAATTCTAAATAGAGAAAAATGAAGATGAATGGTGATATCACACAGAAGGAACTAACCACCCATGAGGGGTTGTGCAACAATCTAGAAGCGATAAATTTTTCAATATGCTAGGTGGATGTAATTCTTTGAGAGTTTCAACAACTCCAACAATAACACCACCCTTGAGTTCTCTAGTATCTTCAAGAATGACATAGCTATTGTGATTGGTATGTGGGTGACTCTCATAGAAAATTAATTTTTTAGAGTCACAAGCCTACTGACATTAGGATAAAATGATACAAATTGAGGGTGAGCATAGAGCCAACAAGGAATTTATTCTTCTTGGAGTTCTTGGAGGAAGAGAATCTTGAATATTCTTCTAGAGGATTTCTTCACCAAGTCTACTACAACCATGGCCAAATATGGCTATCATCATTCAAAAATATATTACATGTGAGAGGAAGTATAGTAATATTTATGGCTACCATTTCAAACTTTTATCTCATATGCGACATGGAAGACATACCAATGTCATTCTTTGTGCACAATTTGTCAAGGAAAATGGCTAGAGAACTCCAAAAGGAGTAATTAAAACTCCCACCTCACCATGGACTCCTTAGAATGATCTAATAGTGGAGGAAATAAAAGTATCCAAGCTAGGAATTTCATGTGAAGAATTCCTCACTTTACTAGCACATATGACACAAATCATGCTAGAGTAGAGCCAAAGAAAACACCGTCCTACAATTGAGGAACCCCTAAGGGTTCATCCCAAAATAAGGATGAAATAATATCTAAAAAAGGGATCTATAATATTTGTCTAAGTAGAAATATCTATGAATCCTAGAAGTTTAGAATTATTGCACAAGAGGAGTCAATCATGATTATTGAGGCTAACTCACCTCTTGCATAAGGCATGAAATAAGTTATTCAAGAAGATATAGAAGCTACACAATCAAGAATGAAGTATAAGTCAACATTCCATTTGCTATGTAAGAAACAATCTTTGAAGACATTGGGGTTATTGTGTGAGTTAAGGAGGAAATTGTAATTATTGAGGATGTTGAGAAAAAAATATTTAGCAAGTTGTGGTTGAAGAAGATATATTCATTGCACAAACACCTCACCACAATCCTACTATTGTACAAACTAAGGAAGTTTTGTCTCTCTACATTTTTAACTATGTAAGGGGAAGCTAGGTTAACTATAAAGTTTTAAGATCTAAGGTAGGGGAAGATCTAAACCTCCCTCATGCATAGTAGTTGTTCAAACCTTAGCCACTAGCACAAAAGAGTTGATTGTTGCAAGAGAGAAATTGCAAATACAAGAGAAGAAAATTGAGGCCCTTTGGTCACAAATATCATTGTTGGATACTCGGTTACAAAAAAATGGAGGCTACATCCCAACTTCATCTTGGTGAATGCCTAAAAATCATGCATTTAGAGGAGTGATGATGTGTAGTGTACATAGGGAAAAAAGCTTAAGATGTGAAACCTCAAGAAAGAAAAAAAGAAGGTGCAAAAGTAGGCTAACAAAGGGGTAAAATAAAGTAGAAGAAAAAGAAGATGATAATGAAACCCTAAAGAAGCAAGTGGATGAAGTTTTCCAATTATTAGATAAATCATAGGATGCAAATCTCTAGCTAAAGTCTACACCCTCTACCTACATGAGTAGTGATACTGATTCCAATAGATGTGAAGGGTTTCAAATATTGCTTCTACCTATGTAATGAGATGAGAAATAAGAAAATAGTAGACTATTCTCTTGAAGAAGCCACTACAAAACTTAGGTAAGATTTGAGTATCTTATAGGCTAAATGAGGTCATAAAATCACTCTATGAATTGAAAAATGCACAAATCTAAAGCAAGGAATGCCATATGTAGAAAATGCCCAATCAATATGTAGAGGCAATGACAACATAAATAGGAAAATATGAATTCACAGGGTGCTAGTTGAGGTGAGGTGAACTCCCATTAATGTTAAAGAAGGGGTCCTTTTCTACTATTTTTTTTAAAGCTACAATGACAATATTAGAATTGTATATATATGTTGCATAGGGATAAGTGTATGAATGGATAGGGCTTAGGTTTTACCATCTACAATTATGAGATCCAATTCTAGAATAGAATTATAGGGTTCCAATGGGTGCAAAGGAAAAATAAAGAAGGTGGGTAGACATTATAGAAAAACAAGGTTATTACCATGTGAGAGAGGAGCCCCATATAGAACCCTATGACTTTAGGGTAGTTTGATTATTTGACATGATGTGCCATCCAAGATTAAGTAATTAAGATTGCACGAGGACATTTGTAATATTTTTAGTTTGGGTGATAATGAGCCTCAAAATTATCTATTATTGTGCATCCTTTTCATATCCTTCAACATGCTTTTGTGTTATAGAAACCCTCTTAATAAACCCATTTCATCTGCTTAACACATTGAAGTAATTTCTATTTTATAATATGATTAATATAGAAGAATTGTTTATTGTTTAAGTAGGGAAATGTGGAATGGACTAATTATTTGATATTGGTTTTATAAGACATTTTGTACAATTGTTTTGGTGGATTCTAAAGGTTTAAAAGAATTGGAAGTTGTTGTGCAAGACATAGAATATCAATTATAACAATTATTTTGCAAAAAATGGGCTGAACTTGCTATGCAAGACAACTCTATCATGAAAGGTCATTGGCGAGCCATCTAAATCAACCATTTTGTCATGCAATGTTCCAAAATAAGAGTGCTCTAAAGAGATTATACTTGTTGCACAACAATATAAGTGGTAAATGGTTGTTTGATAGCTACCAAAGAGGGGAACCACTTTTGTGGAGATAGTTAAAAGACAAATATATTGTAATAAGTTGATATTAGGTTGTTTAGGAGTTTTTTGTCTCTTGGAAAAGGTGGCCTTAACATTGTAGTTATAGTTATAACTAGATAGGATCATTAGTATCTATATACACCCTAAGTAATAGGCAATTGGTAGTCCAGTTTAGAATTCAAATTTCCATCTCAATAGTTGCTCCACAATTCATTTGTTCCACCGACATTTATTTATATTAATAATAAAAGTGTTGTGGGAGGAGTGAGTTTGTGATCCAAGCATTAAATTGATTAGGAAGGGGCTTGCTTGTGAAGATTGGTGATGACTTGGTTTACTTTTGTGTTTGTGTGTTCTTTATTATTTAAGTTTTGACTCAATTAAGTATGATGATCAATAGTTTGTTTATTATTCTAATAATTGACTATGAGATTGTTATTATTATTTTGATTTAATTCATGAAAGTGTTACACTTCAATGTGTTCAAGTTTGAGGCAATTTCCCTCATTGATTTACAAGTATAATTAGTGTTTTCTCTTATTGTATCATTATCTTCCATTCTATGTGAGATCCTTGAACTAGATTTGATTTGTATTTCATAAAGAAAACATAGTTTGAAATATGGCTTGCAACCTTACATATACTTTGCAAACACTTGGTCAAAAAAAGAGTCCTTGCATCAAACAATATTTAGTGTTCTCAACAATTGGATCTTGAAGCCTTGCAAAAAAAATCTATTCTTCAAAGAAGGAAGCCTCATTCTTTGCTTAAGTTAAGAAAGTGGTAATTTAACAATTGGCATCACTTGGCGAGGACAAGGAAAGCCATTTGTTTGACCAAGCTAAAGTACAACCCTTTGTTTGACCAAGTTCAAGCTTAAGGTGCTTTGTTGCAAGCAAGTAGCCAGGAACTCGTGTTGCTAACACAAAGAATAAGGAAGTTAATGTGTAACCCTTCCTAATAGAGCCATAAAAAATGAATCTCTCTAATCTATGACCATAAAGGTGAGACAAGCAAAAGTTTCTACAAAAAAAGTTTAAATTGAAAAACAAACGATCGAAACCAAGAGGTTTGACTATAATAAGGATAAAAGGAAATCCAATCCTATCATAAAAAATTCTCAATTTTTTTTTTAAGAATAGAAGCACTACCTAGAAGTTGTAAGACATTCCACAACTTTTGACATTAACAATTCACCAATAATATAACATCTTCTAATGACATATATTTGACTTGATCTAATAATTGGAGGAATAATAATGTTTAAGTACAAAACCTTTCACTAAGATTTGTACAACACATCCAACATAGTAATGATTGAATCAACTTTAGATTTCTTACCTCAAGAACAAATTTTATATTATCTTGATTGGTAATATTCTTGAGGATTGAGAAGTAAGAGCTTCTTTATAAACTTGAAGCAAGTCTAAGCCAACAAAGTGTAATGTGGGCTTTCCAAAATTTATGAGGAAAGCCATATATCTCAACAGTTTTGTCATTGTCTATCTACATAAAAGCCAAGTAATGCTCATTCAAAGTGGAGCGTTTCGTAGAGCCTTGGCACAAGGGATAAGCTTGCAAGTTGTGAAGAAAACCTAGCCATCTTGGGTAATTTTGTGAGTTGGTATGAACTCATTGTAGTCTCTAGAGTGCTTAGCACCTAAAGCTATACAATACTTTGTGGAAGTTCTATAGCCACTTTAAGCAAATGGAGAGAAGCTTCGAGATGAGTATCTTTGACTACATGCATCTCTACAAGCTTTTGCTTGTGTTTGAGATCTCATGGGATTTAAACTATGTGATGAAAGGATAAAGCTCAAGTTGAGAGGCAACCCTAGAAAAGTCATTGATGAGAGCAAACTTTGCTTGCTTAAAAACCTTGTTGTCTCTTGCTTGCCACAAAGTTTAAAGAAAGAGGTAGGGCAAGAAATGGTGACCATGAAATCCAACTTGAAGAATGAGGTAGTGCAAGAGAAGATGTCTCCGAAACTCTTACCAATCAGCTTTAGATGTACAAAGGAGGTATCCATAAAAAATGAGTGTACTGAATGTAATAACCCTTACCCCTTGGAGCAAGAATTTAACGATTTATTTCTATTGGTTTGACAGTGCAAGCATTTGTCAACCAATATCCCATTGAGCTGTGCTTATACTTGATTTTTAGAATTTCGGTCAAATGAATGAACTAATACAAAATCAGAATTTCTAACCTTTCTAGAATCTTGAAAACATATCCAAATATTCACTCAGAATATAATATTATTTATTTATTCGTTTCGGCTGATCATAATTCATTACATGGTCCAATTGAAATGTCAACCTGAATATTACATGACCTGATTACAAAATCCTTAACTATAGCCTGACCTGGAATAACAGTTTGCAATAACAAATGAAGTGGCTGAAGATTATAAATTAGTGCAAGCTCAAATCTAACTCCCTAAGCTGTGACAACAGCTTCCCATTGTAAACTCCATATTCATATTGGCAATCCTTAAGAATTCTTGCAGCAACAATAGGAATCATAGTTTCCTTCTATTTTGCATGCTTAAGATGGGCAGCTTCTACCACAATAATTTAATTAATTTGTAGCCACAAGTATGTAATAGTTCCTTGTCAACGCTTTCTGAAGGATTGCATGAGTTATATTTCAATGTGGTGGCTTAGAAAAATATAGCAACTCCTTATATTATGCATATGACTCGATATGCCTTCAGCTCGTGGTCCCAAGAATTGTCTGCTAGCGCTAGGTACTTGGAAGTTTCAGCCTCCTTATTTAATTTTGAATTTCCACGATTTGCCTTCTCTAATACCTAGACCGATTTCCTTTTATTCTGGCGGCTACCGATCCTTTGAATTTCTGTCTTTTATGCATAGTTGGCAGCTACACATAATATCCTTGTTACATGTCTATCACCGATGGATGGAGAATATCTGGCGGCTCATATAGATGTGATTACTTTAAGGGTGAGGTCCCATGGGGGGCTTTAGGATCTATTTTGAAGGAGCAAGGGGTCCCATGAAGCAAAATATCAATGCTACAGGATTAATTAGAATCTTTTCCTCAACAATAGCAACCCCTACTTCTTAGTTAAAAAACTTAAGTGGGTGCAAAAGCCTTGGGTTTTTTTCTACCATTTGTCAATTATATGAAGTTTTAAAATTCTCACCAATTAATTTTTTTATCATTTTATATTTGTTTAGGCTGCTAAATTGAATATGCAAAATAATTAAATTCATGAGACCACTAGCTTCCATAAATATCTATAGTTAACTTCTAATGTTGCCATTGATTATAGTCTTTAAATCTTTGAGACAAGAATATATCAATCTTAAGTGACACTTGTTAATTTATTGTAAGCTATTTGGTTTACAATTGATGTTTTATTTAACCATATGATATTAACACAGATATAAAATTTATTATATTACATTTTTCAGAATTAATGTTATTTGAGGAACTTTTTGTGACTTCACAGACAGCTATCTTTTCTACAACATCACAATTAATTCAAAATATTGATTGATGATTTTTAAATTTTTGCGCCCTTATGTGAGGTAATACAGCTTCTATTTTGCAAGCATAGCTACAATGCAGTGGCAATAGAAAACTTTGGCTTATTTGAATGCAGCAAGTACTTTCCATCATATCATCCTGTCATCAGATTCATCGCAATAGTTTTCTTAGAGTTTATTTTGGTCTCTAATCTTATTAAAAAGAATTGATTTTATTACAATTTTAAGACAGAACTACAATGCTCTGTGAAAAGAGAACATCATTATTCTGATAGGAAAACCATATGATGTTAGAGAACATCATTATTATTGGAGTGATACTTGATTCGTTAGAGGTCAAACAGTCACTGGGAAACCAAAACCTGCCATCAGTATTCTTGGAAGTTTATATGACCAGTAGCTGTGGCATGTTCCACAGCTCCCTACCAAATACATTAAAAAGAGGAAATCAATAACTTAAAATCATCATTGGAAAATAATACTTTCAAATTGACGATCTCATGCTACTCTATGGAAAAGCAAAAATTGATTTCATACCGCTTGACCAACTACTCCTTGCTGACAGACTCCACAACGTAGCGTGAAATGTGCAGTATCTGTGAAATTCCTTTGCCTGCATATCATTTTTTGTAAAAATATACTCTCCAAAAAATTAATCAAAATTTCATTCTTCTGAAATCAATAACAGGAAACATGGCGTTCCTCTTACAAACAGAAAAGCAGATCAGTCTATTACATGAGATTGTATATAGGGTCCACAACACTTAAGACATTGCCTTCCAAACAACAAAATTTAACCTTTTAGTCTCTTCAATCAGGCTCTCAGCAAGCACTTGGACAAAACCAATGTTGCCATCTCTATCAACCGGAAAAATTGTTTGGTCAACTTCTTCCGGGGCATTCTTAGAAGGGGACATCTGCAACCAAAAGGATTAATATTTATTCATGTCACTAGTTGAATACAAAACTGAAGTAGGAAATAAATGTGGTTTTGCCTTAAAGCTTGTGGGGTATGTAACCAAAACAAAAAGCTTTTGATATGAATAAAAAAGTGAAGACTACAGCCAAAAATATGCTACAAAAATGGGTCAATTGGACCATACAACTAGAGCATCATAATGCAAACCATCATATATCAGCATGACTCGTTCATTATAGCCCTTTCCCTGTCAAGCAACATTGACATTAAATTAGCCCAAAAGTTCTGGTCATGTTCCTTTGGATTACTGGTGCAATTCCAGCTCTAATCCTTGCTTATAAATACCATCTTACCTTAGCTTCTACTCATACTTAAACAAAATCCTAATATGAAAGAGCATACCTGGCCATAGAGATCACAGCGGGTTGTTTGAATATCATATGCAGCAATTTCACGACCATAATAATCTGCTAAAATTGAAAGCTCAATGGCGCCTGCAAAATTGAGGATAACATAAAGAGAAATAAGAATCTCATACTGATCCTAAAACAACAACGAATCATGCATCAGTGAGAGTTTTTGTGCCATGTATCACCTAGTTTGTGATGATAGGTCTGTGACCTTTGACATCCTATAAGGAAATAAACAATATGTTAATATTCTATTCCCTCTGGATGTTACCATCTAATCCTAAGTTCCTTTGCTTTCTTTGAGTACTCAGGTCTTGAGTCTTTGTGCCACAATTTGCTTTGCCCGCCTCAGGACTTGCCAACTTTGGGTGAGTCCTAGCAAATTTTGTAACATCGGTTTGAAGCTATCCAGACATGCTTTGACTCTTATGCAACTTCCTTGCAAATGAGAAAAAATCCTCTAGTCTCTTAATGGTAAGGATTATTGAAGAAACAATTTTAACCAATATGCTATGAAGAAGCTAGAGCAATCAAATAGTACTTCTTTTGTCATAGGTAAAGGCAAAGTGTCTAAAGACTACACAAGTGAATTTCATATGAAGGCAATGCAGCTTACTAGGGATGTGATGGACTAAGATGTGCTAATGAAGTACATCGGAGGCTTGGTTGGTAATCTTCCCAGAGCTGTCCTAATGGCTAGTGTGCAGGCCCATTGTTTAGAGATGGATAAGAAGCAATCCAAATCATATAAAGATAAACAATGGGGTAAGAAGAAAGGGCAGCAAGGTAAGGACATCAACAAGGATAAGAACAAGTGGAAGGGAAAGAAATTTGTTAATACCTATGTTACCCCAAGTTTCCAAGATGGGGGTGGCACGGGATGAGGGGACACATTTCAAAGTCCCCGATTTTTCAGGCCATTTTTGGGGACAAGGGATGACAAAGGGGACAACTAAATAAAAATAGGGGAAATTTAAAATATATAGGGAAATTCTAAATATTCATATGATAACATTGATAAAGCATTCATAATACATTATAGAATCTTAATACATAGCATTTGTGTTAAAATGAGAGTTCACATGAGAGTTGAACAAATTAGTAAATTTCAAAACTTAATTTGTGTGAAATTTTTTCTAAAAACATATAGAATTGCAAATACATTTGATGTATCATATAATAATTATATTTTATAATAATAATGACATTTGAATCTTTGATAGTATGATACTTCATCATTGATCAATGATATTATGATAATCAAAAAGATAGTTGTCTAAGTTGTCAATTTTGGTCTCCACTCCTAGACCCCCTCATTGTATTCCAGTTTCTTATGTGACAAGAGATCCCAATAACTAGTGGAGGTTGGAAGTTTGGTGGCAATGCCCCCAGTGGGGTTGAGGGGAAGCGCCCCTTGTGGGGGTTGGGGGCAATGCTCCTAGTGGGGTCAAGGGGTGTTGCCCCTTGACCTCGTTAGGGGCATTGCCCCCAGTGGGGTTGAGGGGTAGCGCCCCCTGTGGGGGTTGGGGGCAATGCTCCTAGTGGGGTTGAGGGGTAGTGCCCCTCGTGGGGGTTTGGGGACCATGCCCCTAGCGGGGTCAAGGGGCAACACCCCTCGTGGCGTCCACAGTTTTAACATCTTTTAAAGCATTGGGTTTTTTTCTTAAATTACTTTTTTATGGGGATGACCAACCATCCCCTCTAATTTTCTGAGATGTCCCCAAGTTTTTGGGACATCCCTTGCATTTTTCCGCAACTTTGGGGCGGCTTAGGGATGTTCCCTAGGCATCCCCACATCCCCGAAACATCTTGGAAATGGGGATGCCCCCAAAAATGTTGGAGACACATCCCCAGGTTTTCCTGGTTAATACTAGTGTGAAGAACAATGATTAAAGGAAAAGAAAAATGATTTTGCATACATTGTGACAAGGAGGGTCATTATAAAGAGACATGTTTGAATTTGCACTAGGAATTACATGCCTTCAAGAAGTTCAAAAAGAACAAGAACACTACCACTTTGCATAAGGTGAAGAAAGCCTAGTGTACTTCAAACATGGATGATAGAATCTCTTGCACAACTATGTGGAAAGGTGCAAGTGTAGTCAAGGATGATGCTCACATAAGGATGAGTCTACCAAATTGTTTCATGTCAGGGTACGGCTGAAAGAAAGGAAAGTAGATGCACTTTTTGATACTTGTTCTCAAGCAAATACAATTTCTCAAAATTTGGTGCAAGAGCTTGGGTTAAAGACAAAGAAGCATCCAAAGCCTTATTCCTGCAATTGGCTGAAACAAGGCAATAAAATTTCTGTTAAAACACATTGTATAATCAAACTTGCATAAGGTGAAGAAAGCCTAGTGTACTTCAAACATGGATGATAGAATCTCTTGCACAATTATGTGGAAAGGTGCAAGTGTAGTCAAGGATGATGCTCACATAAGGATGAGTCTACCAAATTGTTTCATGTCAGGGTACGGCTGAAAGAAAGGAAAGTAGATGCACTTTTTGATACTTGTTCTCAAGCAAATACAATTTCTCAAAATTTGGTGCAAGAGCTTGGGTTAAAGACAAAGAAGCATCCAAAACCTTATTCCTGCAATTGGCTGAAACAAGGCAATAAAATTTCTGTTAAAACACATTGTATAATCAAATTTGCATACTCAATAGAATTCAAGAATGAGGTGAACATAGATGTCATTCCATTGGATGTTTGTGGGATAGTGCTTGGTAGCCTCTATCTCTATGAACAAGATGCATTCTGTAGGAGATTGAAATGTACTGCTTTCTAATATAGGTCTCTGTTGCAAAGCATTTTAGAGCTTAATGAGGTGGAAAAACAACTGTGCAAATTGTTGGAACATGGTGTTATAATCCCTAGCACATCACCATCAATAGTGGTGGTGTCGAAGGATGGATCATGGTGCATATGCATCGGTTGCAGGGCTTTGAACAAGGTTACAGTAAATAATTGGTACCCTTTACCATGCATAGATGATTTTACTGACCAATCATAGCATGCTGGATGTTTTACTAAATTGGGTTTGAGATTTAATCATAATGTCAAGTAAGGATAAAATAAGAGAATGTTCGGAAAGTTGTGTTTAAAACTAGCCAGAATTTTTTTTGAATGGTCAGTGCTTCCATTCGGGTTGTGCAATGCACCAAAAATCTTCATGACATTGATGAATGAAGTGCTACACCCTCTCATTGATGAGTGTGTGATTGTCTACTTGGACGATCTTGTTTTCAGCTAGATGTTTGAAGAATATGCTGCACATTTGGAAAAGGTGTTGCAGATTTGGGAAGAGAACAAGCTTCATTTCAATTGTAAGAAATGTGAATCTGCAAAACAAAGTTTGGTTTACCTTGAGCATATGATACGTGATGAGGTAGTTCAAATTGACTTGGTCAAAGTAAAGACTATTGTAAATTGGCCCAAGCCCACAAGCATAGCTGAAACAAGGAGCTTTGTTGGGGCAGCCCAATACTTCTGGAAATTTGTAACAGGATTTTCTTCCATAGCAACTTCGTTGCATATAATAACATGTAATAGTAAGAGTTTGAAATGAGGCAACTTGCAAAATAAGGATTTTGACAAATTGAAGAAGCAAATCAGTGATGCACCCATGTTGGTTCTTCCTAATTTGTGGCTTCCATTCAAAGTACAAACTGATGCAAGTAACTACGCTATAGGGGCTGTTCTAATGCAAGGTGGAAGACTTATGTGTTACCATTCTGAATTGTTTCATAGGTCCATTCTTGGGTATTTCACCTATGATATGGAGCTTTATGCATTGGTGCAAGTAGTTAAGAAGTGGTAGCATTATTTGTTGGGCAAGGAGACCACAGTACATACAGACCATCAACTACTCTAATATCTACAAGCTCAAACAAAGCTTCGTAGGCTCAGCATTACAAGTAGATGGGCTTCTCACAACAATTCCACTTGGTTATCATTTATAAAAAAATGAGTTACTAATAAGATCCCTGATTTATTGTCAAGACCACTTATTATTAGCTATTTCTACTATGTCTCTTCTTGAGACTTTTGGGAAAGAGGTTTGTGCAGAAGATTATGAGCATGACAAAGATTTTGGAGAGTTGTTTCAGCAGCTTAAGGTAAGTGTGATGATTTTCTTTCGAAAACTGATTTTTGTTTAATGGTGTGTGTACCGAAAGAGAGGATATTGGTGTTTTTGAGAGAAGCACGTACTTCAAAGGTAGCCAGTCATTTTGATGTTACAGAAACAATTTCAGACTTGCAGCAATATATTCATTGGCCCTATGTAATGACAACCCCCAAAATTGAAAAAAAAAACCCAACTGCGAAATTCCCACTTCCAGTGAATAGGAGTTTGACCAATATTTTGCAAGCATGAAGGTGAAGGATTTTTAGATTTGGAGTTTAGAGTACACTCCGTTTACAATGCTTTCATTCACATTCACCACCATACATATACATTCATTTAAAATATAGGAATGACCAAACTTTTTAAATCAGAGCAAACACCATGATTTATTTCATTAACTGCGAATTACAGTAGCAGATTTTTATAGATATAAATGCATAGAATGTCTGACCTCAACTCAGGAAGAAGGAAATAAATTATCAATTGGTCTGTATCTGTAGGTTAGCACAGTAACTCTTCACGCCAAGTGCTGGAATGATAGCACGAACACCCACACCACCTACAGAAGTCACATCCCTCTTATAGCTCCCATTCGGCCAGCATATAGGACTGTTTTACCATGCCAACCTTGTGACTGAGTTTGACCAGCAGAAAATACATACCAGCAGTTTCAAACACCTCTCCTCAATACATTTCTCCAAGCCAAAGTCAGCGACCTGACATTACATAGTCATACGCCCACTCTAAAACCCCTGGCGGTTAACCAAAATGGCGCTATATAACTCCACGCCCAGCTACAGTCAAAGTATATCAAAGGGCGCCAGCAATAACCCAGTCGCCACTTCGAGATTGGAACAAAACCCACGACCTGCACCTTTAATTAATACACCCAGCTAAGGTGAGCAATGGCGGCAAGTAACATCATTTCCAATCGCCTCTATCCAATGGAAACTAAGTCACCCAGCTAAAGACCCTATTACACCTCCTTCTGAATGAACTATCTGCCCAAATAAAACTCTAAATTTCATTGCTGAGCTGAGATATTGTTTCAATCTGCAACATCTTCCTTCATGATGCCATAAACCAAAAACTCACAATTTTGTCTTGCTTGGCAAGTCTTCACAAAATTGCAATTAACCCTTCCATTCAATCCAAAAAAATCCCACAATCAAGTCTGTGTGGCTCCTAAGTGAAACCACCTGCAAACCAACTAAGAAGGATCTTTCACCTTTGCAGTTGATGTCCTCTATGAGGGTTTTCGTCCTCACAAAGCCCTTGGATGAACACGGTTCATTGGTTCAATCAGCAATATCATGTTATCAAAAATTCTCTAGCATATCCCCCAAATGAGCTCCCAAAACTTCTTTTATAACATTTCCAAAAGCTTTCAGAAAATATAATATAAAATCACTTTATAAATTAAGTAAGCCTTATTACTCCAAAAATGATTAATTTTATTACTTAAATACACCCAAGTTGTGGAAACTGTTGAAAAGCATCAAAATTGAAATCTAACTGCACTGGAGTGATATAGATGATGAATAATGAAAATCGGGCTTGACTAGGTGACTTACTATAAATAGATGCCTCTCCAAGAATCTTGGAGAACACACTAGAAGTTGGAATTTACTTCGAAAAGTGGCATAAGTGTCCTCAAGACTAATTGAGCTCATTGGCAACATGAAATAATCCCTCTGACAAGATTGACACTCATCGAGAAGGTCAGAGCCAGCAGTAGTGCTAGAGAAACCAAAAATGGGGGCATTACACCCTATATGCAGACTAGTGTTTAAATTGATTTTGTTGTAAACTATGCAGCATGAGCAAGCCTAATAATCGAAAACTAGGATACTTTCAGCCACTTCCAATTCCATCTAACCCATGGGAGATTATTTTGATGGACTTCATAGGCGGACCGGCCATGACATATAAAGACATGACTATCTATTTATAAGGATTGACAGGTTTAGCAAAATGTGTGTTAATCCCATACAAGAAGATTTTAATTGGTAAGAATGCAACTGCATTTTTATTTACCAATGTTTGGATCCACTTTTGTTTGCCTCAAACTAGCGACCAAGATTCCAAGTTTCTTGGTAAGTTTTGGTGGACAATAAAACTAACTATATGCAATAAAATGGATAGCAAATTGAAGAGAAGCATAGCTCTCCATCCAAAAACAGATGTACAAAATTAAGTAATTAACAAAGCATTGGTGCAGCTGCTCCTTGGGTATAATATGAAACATCCAAAGATATGGGATGAAAGTCTTGTATATAGACAACATTCCTACAATTGGGCAATTCAATCTTCAACTATTCTTTCACCATTTGATGCATGTTATGGGTTTCTACCTGCTAGCTTGATTTACATAGACACAAGAGTGCCAAGAGATAAAGGCAAATATATCAACACAAAGGCTAGTAAGGCTGAAAAGTTCAATGAACATATTAGACAAGCACACCTCCTAGTGCAAGAGAAGCTTAAGGACAGCCAAGAGACACACCAAGCACAAGTTCAAGGTCAGTGATAGTGTTTGGTTGTACATGAGCAAGGATAGGCTTTAATGAGCATTGTGAATGATGAAACCACTATTATTACCCTTTTTCAATTATGCAACAAGTCAGTAAAAATACCTTCCAGCTTGATTTTCCACCATACATGAAAGCGTTTTTGATGGTCAACATAGAGAACATGTGACTGTTTGAGCCTTCAGTGTTGAATGGAGAAGAAAATTTGGTTTTTCCATCCATGGAAAACCTCATACTAGTATTTTTGAAGTGCTTGAACAAGGTGTAGTCCTATTGAAGAAAAACAAAAAAAATGCAAAGGATAATACAAAACATGGCTAGTTGGGTTGAAAGGAAAACTCTCACTTAAGGAATAACCGTCCCTAAAGTGGATGTTGGAAAGAAATTTCCACATCTTACAAGTTTCTAAGCTTTTGAGGACTAAAAAGCCTCCTAACTAGGGAGGTGTGATCTGAAAATTGGGTATTGTTCACAATCGTTTGATTAGTTATATCTCCATTTTGGTGAAGGAAGACTAGACAAGGAGTCCCTTCAATTGAATAAGTCAGTTTTTGTCACTTTTGGAACATTGAGTATTTATATTTAGGATTGTTGAAGACTTAGGGTGATACAGAGCATCCTTGGGAAGAAGACGAACTTACATGCAAATTTGTAAACTTGATATTTTCCACTTTTGGTGAATACACCAATTACATAGCTTCCTTGACAAACTCATTGTCTACCATGGCAAACAACCATTCGCCTTAATGAGTTTGTCAAAAGAAAAAAGTATATCTTTTAGAATTGGTGATTTGTGTGTGGTGAGCATGGACTTTGCTACATTGCAACTATTTGTTTCCACTTCTAAGCATTGTTTATCATGCCTCTAATCTTGGGGAGTGTGGATAATTATTTGAGAATGTTTTGATGCTTGCACATAGGTCGGCACTCAAGTTTACCCACATAGTGTTGGTACCTATACAAAACTCCATTTAGAGGCCTCTTTTTGTCAATTGTTGACCCTTTAGTCAGTTTGCTAAGCTTGTCTTGTCTTGTTCCTTTCAACTAAGAATTTTGCAAGGAAAAATATCATCACAATAGAACAATAAATGATAGAAATGACAAAGGGAACGTGCAAGGAAAATACAACAATTCTTTCAACCATTCCCAAGAAGAAGTTGCTTTAGGCAAGTTTCAATTGACAAAATCATGAGGAAATTATTTAGAGGCTATTGATCCAAGCATTTGAAGACTAAGTGAAGTTTGGTGCAATTCAATGATGGGAAAGCCAAGGGGAAGTTCCAGCTAGCATCTAAACATGGCAAATTACTTCAATAATTTTGCAGTTTGCACCATTTCCTGGTGGCAAAGTGTCATGTCCCCTTTTCAAAATAATTTAATTAAGGAAAAATCTAATAATAATATTTTAAGTTGGGCCCATTCACTTTATTTTTAAAAAGAAAACTTAAATATTATTATTTATTTTTAAAAAGTGCTTTCAAACACTTTGGAGGGAGTCTTAGGAGGGAAAAGAAAATTCAAATTGAGGGCCCAAAAAGATTTATAAAAGGAGGGTCAATTGATCAAATGCATCTTCCATTGTCAATGTTATCAATTCCTTTTTCAAAGATTGAGCACTTGAGGACAAAAACCCTTGCTATAGGAGATGTGGAGGATGAAAATTCTCATCCATGTGAAGTGATTCCATCTAGGGATCATATTTATGCTGATTATTGAGATTTATTTTAAGGTTTCAATTTGTTAAGGATTGAATCAATCATTATTTGCAATAAAATCAAGTGACATTTTATTATTGGTGATTGTGAAGAAATTTGAGGGCATTGTTGCTGTTATGCAGCACTTTAATTGACTGACTAGGTTTTTTCAGTGATCTTACAACATATCCTAGTCGCCATAGGGTATATTCAGTTATTGTACATCATATTCTAGCCATTTCATATCATTAATTGTAGTTGTATAGCTAGAGAGGGCACCATACAACTGCCGGTCTATCACTTCTATATTCTTAACACCACCTTTGGGTCTGATCTACAATCCTTACTATTGTACGATACACTTGTGAGTGACCATTCTACTAAAATAGATAAAATAAGTTTATCTCAGTTGTTGAATAATAATTGTAAGGGTTTATTGTTACTGTTATGCAAATATAACTGCCGTTTACATTTACAGTCATGTTTATATCAGTATTTAGTGTTCAAATCTACAGCCATAATTAATTATGTTTGGTTTATGAAGGTTTTGATATTTATATCAGCATTATTTATTGTCATATCTACTCCAATATCCATGATGTTTTGATGTTTGAGGGGCTTCGCTTATTTATTTGTGCTACTAAATACTGCTGATCAGCATTTAATAGTGTTAGCATTTGCGATTCTATATTCCATATTTGTCTCATTATCACATTCACAAAAAGGAAAATTTCATATTCTATAGAAATTCCAACTAGGGACATTATAGTGGTATCAAAGCTTTGATCTTGGCAGCACTCAAAGTCATATCTAAATTTTAATGCAGCCCAATGAAAGGGAAATCAGATTTTATCATAGAGAACAAAGAAATTGACGAAATTCAGGTGCAGACATAGAAGTTAATGGGAGACAAAGAAAGAAGAATACCTACAAATGAAATTAATTATTTGCATGAAGCCAAATAGTAATGCTAGTACAAGCCTTGTAGAATGTTAATCAAAATAAGGCAAATCAACGATAAGGAATCTCCTTAGTTAATAATTGGACTTAAATAAAACCCCCTTCCAATACATTCCAAGCAAAATCCTCCCAAAGAGAAGAGGAGCATCTAAAAGAGGAAGAGCCACATCATCACATAAGAGATGAATTTGAGACATATTGTGAAGAATACAATGATCTAAGCTGAGTAGTAAGAGATAAGTTAACTTTCCAAGACTTCTATGATCTAAAGATGAAGAATGGTTTAAGGAGAGGGAGAAGAACTCAATAGGATCAGCCCCACAAAGACATACAACACCGTTTGAGTAATATTACTATTCCTACATATGATGGATCCAACAAATGTTTTGCTAGATCTTTATTGAAAAAGTTGGACACCTACTTTTCATTTAATCCGATGTATGAAGAAGAGGCAACCAAGTTCGCTACCCTTCACTTCAAAGGAGTAGCACATTAGTGCTGCCATCATAGGATGGTCACCCAAGGGCATAGTTCCATTCCACATTAGAAGAATTCAACCAACAATTGATAGAAGGTTTGATAGGAAAGATCCAGAGATCCACTTCAAGGAGTTGGCTCAGCTAAAGCAATATGGAGCAATAAACAGCTATGTTGTTTCCAGAGGTTATCAGTCCTAATAATTGATGTGTCTAAGAGAAGACTCATTGCTCTATTTTGGATGAATTAATTGAACCTATCAAAGGTTTGATAAAGGCCTTCGATCCTCCATCCTTACAAGAAGCCATCAAGAGAGCTTTGAATTTGGAAAATTTAGTATCCATGAAAATATTTTACTCAAATACCCATGAACAAATTTTACTCAAAGACGCCACCTTTGGATCAACCAAAGAAAACTTTCTAGAAAGAAAGGTCTCACGCACAACTCTAGAAGAGCATACTACTAAGAAATGAGGATACCAAGAACAAGCTCAAAAGGAAGAAATTGTGTCTCTCTTGCAAGCAGCCTTAGGAACCTAATCACAAATGTCTTGGAAAGGGCCAAATATTACATTGAGGTGGTTTCTAATGAGGAGAAAGAACTAGATGAATCTGAACCAAGAAGGGTGCTAGAAGAACAAAAACGATATTCGAATCTTGAAGTTAATGACTAGTGGAAGTACGCTTGCTTCTCTCTTAGGAGCACCTCAATATTATCCTTTCAAGCTAACCACAACTTCACGTTGACTTAGTAGTCAAGAGGGACTCAAAGCTGAAGAATTTGAAGGATTCAATGTCATAGTAGCTGATGGATTCACCATCCCTTGCACCAAGAAAATTAAGCAGCTCAATATAAACATAGAAGAACATAAAGTATGTGATTATTTTTTTGTTGTGGGCTTAGAAGAAACTGATATAGTTTTGGGTGTACAATGGTTACACCCCCTTGGAGAATTTTCATAAAGCTATCAATCCATGGAGCTTAAGTTCCATCTAAAGGAAAAGAGGTGGTACTTGCAAGAATTTCAAATAAGACACCCAACCTAGTCATAGCAAAAAGAATGGAATGTTCCATCCACAAAGAACAAGATGCATGAGCAACTGAGTATCCATTCATATCCATGGGTAAGCATGAAACATATCATGTTCAAAATATTAAGGACAAATATAGTATGGTTTTTAGTAGTCTACATCCCATACTACCACCAGATAGAGAGACTCAACACATCATGAAGTGGGAATCAAGTTCCAACCTGCCAAAGCTACTCACTATTGACACCCCAAGATGCACAAAGGATAATTTGTAAGAGTTGAGAGTTATTTTGATGACGATCTGGTAGTTTCTTTGCATGCAAAGAAATTAGTAATCATTAATGGTAACCTTGCACATACTTGCAAGAAGACCAAATATGCAGATCTGGACATATGCTAAAAAATTCATCATGATTTTGCATGAAAATGTCAAAAAACTCACAATTTTTGCACAAAAAACCCATAAAAAACTCACCAAAATTGGTATAGAAACTTTTTCTACACCAAGCATTAAAAAGCTAATGTGATTCAATTGTTTCCGAGACGCGATTGAGGACAACTACAATGTCTTAGGGCACACGATTAGAAGCATGATAATAGAGGTTTATTTTTGCCCTTTATCTGCTTGATCCTTGCATGAATATGGTAAGCTAAATGCAAGCACTAACAGCTTCTTTGTTAGTGCTTGCAAATCGGCTTATCATTACATTTGATAAATAGTAATCATTCTTATTCTTATTACTAGATTCATGGCTATACTTTGCTTGTGATAGATTGATGGTCGATATTCATTGGAAGGATGAAAAACAATATTTCTCATATGACATTTATTATGATACTCTGCATTTGATGGTTGTATTCATCAGAAGAATGAACAACAATATTTCTCATATGACATTTATTATGCATTTGATGATTGATATTTGTTGGAAGGATGAACATCAATATTTCTCATATGACATTTACTAGGAGTCTAGGATGATAGCAGAGACTTCTCACATTGATTAAAAATTCCAAACATTGGGTAGGAGTTTTTCATGAAGAATGCCATATTATTGGCAAATTGTCAAACTCCACTGAGTGTTCGGTTCTATCTAAGAAATAGTCCTTTCTGAGAAATATTGTTGTTCATCCTTCCAATGAAATTGTATTTGCTTGAACTTGGGAAAGATTTACTATGGTGGATTACTATTCCATTCAATTAGAGTATTATCTTGTTCAATTGGCAAGTTGCATGGTAAAGTTTTACTGTGGTGGATTCCTATTCCATGCACCCTACCAATTGCAAAAGATAATAGGAATCCACCATGATAAAACTCATCAGCACCATAGTATAACTGAAATTTGAAGTTCATATGTATTCAAAGGTTGAACTTGTTTTTTCGTCTATGATATGTACTAAACTCAATTTTTTATTTATATATGATGGAAATCAATAATATGTTCTACAAATTCAGTGTGTGTTTTGAAGAATATTTTAAAAAATCATGTATTTTCAAAAGTTTGATAAATTTGTTGAGTTATTGCCAAGTTTTCCCTTGAGTTTTTGCCAAGTCTCAAATTTTTAAACATTTTCAGCTTGCCAAGTTATTGTCAAGTCTGAATATTTTCTATGATATGCGATATCTCAGAACATCCTCCTAAATCTTACCATGCCCCTAGATTGCACCATATGAACTCCAACACTGCTGCAAGTGCATTTGCATAGCCATTCATGTATCTAGTAACACTAAATTCAACATGCAATAGTGAGTTCTCCCCCAAATGACGTGTAGTTGTTACCACAATATTACCTCACCTAAGCCAACATGCATACTATATCACAACATTTGAAACTCTCTGCATCTTACTGCATTACATTCTATAAGTGTTCATCAATTTGACACTGGTGGTATGGACAGTTCTCCCACTTGGTTGGTAAGATCGATGTATGCTTCGTTGAGGAGTGGTAGATGTCATGCTATTTCTTCCCACTCACCCTTTGTGTGTTCTCCTGCGTGAAAGTATTCCTTTCTTCTCGACTATGGTTTTCCTTACGCTTCGGCTTTTAATCTTGGGTGGACTCAAGCTTTCGGTCAAAAACCCTTCACCTTCTTCAATTTCATCCTTCAATCATCTCCTTCGTTCTCTTTGTCTGATGATCCTTAAGGATCGCCTAATCTATTGATCTTAACCACGTCGTGATCTCTTCTCGCCTTTATTGGGGTCTAAGGGCATGAATCTCTCAAATCTGACCCAATTTCTTTAAAGCAATGACACCAAATGTTTACTGCTCTATCTGATAAATTAAATACATGAATTAATGATAGAAATGGCAATGCATACCAGATACATGAGTAAAATATATCTTTATTCACACACGAAATTATTACAGAAGAAGACCAAAGATGGTTAGCCAAGGATCAAAGTCGATCTGACTAGATCATACTACTCTCCTTAATGATACACAATGTATTTAAAGGACCCGACAATTGCCAAGAAGAGCACGATCGTCAACCAACCAATGCTTAAAACTATTAGTGTGAATAAATGTCTTGTACCTAGTCAATTCACTCGCTAGGTAATTAGGGGACATACTCACATGTTAAGTTTACTTAGGCTCTAAGATTCCTTCTAGAAGGATGAGTTTCTTTTCTAGAACTTATCTTATCCTAGGTTGTAAAGTCCCTTGACTAATTTGCCCTGAATTTTTTTAATTTGTGTTGTTTGGCATTTTGTCAGACACTTTGCATGCAAACTAATTTCTAAATATGTAGGAGTCTATTTTTTATTCTTGCTTAATGCCTTGATTAAACAATGACATAAGGTATTAACATGCAGTACTAGACCTGTCACTGTCTGGTTTGATTGTTCCCAAGTTCAATAGGTATTCAATTTCATCAAACTACTCTCATATCATTGCTTGCAAGTGATCGAGATCAGGATAACGAATCGTTCGTATATCTGATACAACAATTTATAGACACACTACCTTGTATTGAAATGAGAGGACATAACATATTTAGAAATTCATTTTCAGATTAACATAATGACTTCATAGAACTCAAAACAGTGATAGAAATGCCAACCATAGTACTCAGAAATATTAATAAGCCAGGAAGAACCCTTTACACACTACAATGACAACACTAGAGAGATTATCTGATTTCTAGAACTCTATGGAACTTACTGAGTATTGTACAGAGGTAATGTTTTGATTGTAACAACAGTAACAATGCGATATTCTGGGTATTAGAAGAACATAAATTCATATACAACAACTTCAAAACAACACAAACTCTTTACTGAACAAATATTACAATACATCACATAAATCACAGGCTTCAAATGTATATATGAAAGTGCTCAGACCTGGAATGTCAATCAACCCCAAACTGAAGATGATAGGGACGGCTACAGGAATTTCTAGAATGTGTGAACAGCAGCCAAAGACTTGTTGTGACCTTTTCACACATCACCCCATTCAAAATGGGGACCCCTAATTTTTGCTCCATTCTAGTCGTTTGGCTTTGGTTTCTCTCTCTCTCTCTCTCTCTCTCTCTCTCTCTTTTCCATCGTCTGCCTTCTAGGGGACGTACCTGTCATTGAGTTTAAACGTGAAATTAGGCCAAGTCTGAAAATTAGGGTTTTCAACTTCCTTGCCAATTTGAGGTCAAGCAAAGTGAATAAATTGAAAATAAAAACTAATATTGTTGTCAGTATGCTTCCAGTGGACTCTCAGCTAAATTTCATCTGATTCAGGGCATTCCATCAGCATTTTTGAAGTTTTAATAGTCACACTGCATTCAGAACACATCAAGTTACTCGCGTGCAAAATTTGAGCTAAAACGGACAACTTGCTATTTTTAGCAGTTCAGCTTCCAAAGTAGATTTCAGGGCTTAGATGCAGAGTTTTTCAATGCATGTCTGGAGATTCCTTCTAGGTTTTTTGAGACCTTCGCGACAGTATAACATGCAAAATGAGATGACAACTTTCAGAGTTCAGCCTTCAGAGGCTATTTTTAGGGTTTGCATGTCAGGGTTTTCTTTGCATGTCTGCATATTCCTTATGGGTTTTTCGAGAGCTTCGCAGTGATGTGACATGCAAATGGAGATGGTCACTCAGTAAGGAACTTACTATTTTTAGCAGGTGCTTCCGAAAGCCGCCTCCTAGCACTTCAGAATCACGAGTTGATCGCAATGCAGCAAAAACGAGAACAAACAGAGATCATTTGATACGCATGCAGAGCAAATTAGGGTTTCCAGCTTGAGACCTGAAAAGAGGGGTAAAAAGTCAAAATTTTCGAAAACCGGTGTAAACCACCGCGATCAACATCCTTCAAGCTGTCTGTTGGTAAAATTTGAAGACAAACGGAGCACTTACTATTTATAGTAAGTCATTTTGGAAACAGGCTAAAAATAGCAAATCAGTTGCATGCGCCGATGTCGCAGGCAGGTCACGTGGTGAGGAGCAAGTCAATCGAGTTGTGGAGGTATCATAAGCAAGCAGTTACTATTTATAGCAAAACACCTTCAGAAATGGGCTAAAAATAGCAGGCCAACTAAAAATAGCAGTGTCAACAGGGTAACAAGGTCGTGAGGATGCAGTGTTTGAAATGTCAAATCATTCTGAGCTTCAGAGATGCAAAAATTGAGAGGCTTACTATAAATAGTAGGGCATGGATAAGCTGGCGAAAACGAGGAAAAAGTGACTAAGTCTGGAACTTCATCCTGTAGCTACTTGAAAATGCGCCCAAGTTGATGAAGAAGCATGGAGAAAATTCTAAGTATGAAACTTCGTCCACCTCCTAGGCTAAAATGCGCCCAGCTACAGAAGGCATCAAGAAAAACGGCTAAGTACAAAGTTTATCCTTCAGCCACGCCAAAATGCGCCCATGTTGCATAAAAGTTAAAAGGTCAACTTGTTTCATCATTCGCCACCTAGGAAATGCGCCCATTCTTTAAGGAGGGTCAAAGAGTCAAAGGTTTTGTCCTTCTTCACATAGAATATGCGCCCATCCTCCTTCATGCATGAAATGCGCCCAAATGAGGGCATGTCAAGACAAAACAAGGAGGGAATATTCCAAAAGGGTGGCGTTGAAAACTTTCATCCTCTTGGACATGTAAAATGCGCCCAACTTAGCATAGAAAAGACATTTAAAAATCCTCTTGAACATATGAAATGCGCCAAGCTTAGAAGAAGGTCAAAGAGGTCAAGGCGTGGAAAGTTTTATCCTCCTCCATGTGCTAGATGCGCCAAAGTGAGGTGAGGGTGGAGAATGTTTCCTAGGCATGGTTATTATCTTTCCTCAAGTGCCAAATGCACCTAAAGTATGTGTAGGGTGGTGAGTGGGAAATGAAATATGCTAGGCACGTTGAATATTCCTTATGAAGTATGATTTGCGCCTAAGGTAAGTAAGGTGATATAAAAAATAAGACATGCCAAGGCATAAGGTGGTGAATAAAATAAAATATAGAGGGCGTTGCAATTAAAATCCTCCATGATGTGCTTTCAGAAAAAAATTTCTAAGTGAAGTTGATAAGGTTTTCTCACAGGCAGGATGAAGGAAGTTGAATAAAATTTCTAAGGCAAAAAAAAAAAATGCTAAGTGATTCAAAATTTTCTAAGGCACAAAGAATTTTTTCCTTAGGATAATCACGCCTGGGCTTGAAAGTGTGAAACTTTTCAGAAGCATGAATGAAGTTGCCAGTGGAAATGTCAGTGAGTGCCTGCTTCGCAAGGTGGATAAAATATTTTCAAATCAGAGCAACAAGAAATGTTCATAGCTGTGAGGAACGGGATTAAATTTGTTAAAAATTATTTTTCCAAGGTTCAAAATTCAAGAAAAATTAAATAAACCCGTTCGTTGTACACCCATGAATTCGACAAATTCTGAAGAAAATTTTCTTCTGGGTATTGAAGATCTTCGATGAGAATTGGATTTCCAAGTCTTCTGCACTTTACCAGGGCCTTCAGGATGGAGATTTTGATGGGCATTGGAATAATGAATTTCCTAAGTAAAAGTTTGGAAAATTTTGTAAGGAAAATGTGAAGAAAATGTGTTTTCAAGGTAAAATCCTCCAGACAATGAATTCGAAAGGTGCCTAGGTGAATTTGCTCAAATTCTTCGTGAAGATAATCTTCTTGAGCCGGAGATGAATAAAATCAAAATTGTCAATGACCCAGCTAATGAAATGAATTTCTCAAAGATGATACGCCCTTGAGGAAGGTGGGTTGGAAATTTGACTAAGGCATGAAGAATTTGAATGCAAAGTTGGCTAGTGAAGGCGATGAACGCTTGGAAATTAGAGCGTGAGAATCCTGGTAAGTAAGTTGAATTTATATTATGAGGTGTTTTGATACTCTTCTCCTTGCTTGTTTTGCAGGAGGAACGTCGAGACCAAACGGCAATGACTTGGGAAGATGAAGCAAGTAATCCACGATTACATTTCAACCTCGAAGGAAGAAAAGTTGCAAAAAATGGCTAAGTGTTGGGACTTAGTACAACCCAAGTGACAAAGAGGAAGTTGAAGAACAACGTCAAAAAGAAGATTGAGAACAGTGTGAACGCATTTACAAACAGGAATCTTCTAGAAGGTGGTGGCCATTGATGGCTCATTTATTGCCCCACTCTCCATTATGGCGGTTTTTAGGGCGAATCTTGTTTAGGGCTGAGGTGGCAAAATCTGGGCCATCCAGCCGATTGTAATCTGAGCCATCCATTGGACTTGGCCATCTATAAAAGGGGGAGTCCCCCTCATTTGTATCTCATTAGAATTAGATCAAAGTTAGGATAGCAGAGAAGGAGTAGAGAGCAATTAGATAGTTGATAGTATATTTTAGATTGAAAAGGAAGGAAAGTCTTCCCTTTGAACACTTTGTAAGAAGTTGTCATGAATGCTTTCATAATAAAAGAATTTTCATTGATGGTGATTTCTTCTTTGTTATGAGTAGTTGTTGAGGCTTCTTCGTCCTTCCAATTCATGTAGTATCTTAAAGTAGCTTAAAGTAAAGTAGATTTCATTTCATGCAAGTACTTGGTAATTGTGGAATGTGGTGCTCGATTTGAACAAGACTTCGCTTGTCCATACCACTAGCGGGCTCGCTGATGGTGGGTTCGCCTTGCGTGGTCAACTAGAAATTTGTGAAACTTAACTTCGATTATGGTTTATATGTTGGCATGCGTCGTTGTGATGGTGTCTTCATGCTAGATCGTGATCTGAACATCTTGAGTCACTCCTCTGAAGATTGCACTAGTTCCGTGGAAGCTGTCCGAAGTGAGGCAAAACGGAGCTTGGTTGGAGCTTGTGAGAATTGATCGCCATGTCCCACGCCTTAGAGTAGATTAGGACTTCTTAGGCCCTACACTCATTTAATTTCAGCTCATTTCTGGTTAGGATTAGGAAACTTGTGCTCACTTGCCAAATCATTCAATTTACATGAAAGCCCTTAGTCCGCTGTCTGCTATCAATTGTTGAACAATTGCATAAGTCTCCTTGAAATACTAATAAAATCACATCAAGCCAACTGAGACTATTCGCATTTAAGGAACCTTGGAGTTAAATGTATGATCTATCTCGCAATCTTAGCATGCAAGAAACTTTGTTCAAGAGAGGATAGGGTATTCGTTGGGAAACTTTATTCTGTGTTGGTGTGGTCGTGAAAACCACGTCAACAAGACTCTCTTTTGCCATTCGATTCTCCTGAATGATGATTTTCCTAGCCTCAATATATTCATACGCCACCTTTAATGCCTCCAACTATTGACCCTGTCCAAAATATAGGTTGAAAGATGAATCGCCTTCTTCCAAAACTACACGTCCTTGCTCAAGAAGAACAAACGCCCAACAAAGGAGTCTCCATGGTTTAAGTGATCAAGAGCTAGCTAACTAGAAAACTCACGCCAGCACCAACAAGTCTCACAATTTCTCCATATTTCCAAATCGTCCTCCTTTCATGCTCACATGGATGCTAGCAAAGGTGCAATGGAAGTAATAACAGCTCCCGACTCTTCCTTAATTTAGCGACAAGTGCAAACAATATTATCAACTTCCCTTTTGACTCAATTCCATCTAGCAATTCATTACGACGCGATTTCCTTCCCTTGATAAAGAATACGGCTCCAGCAACAAACTTATATTGGCGGCAGAAGTAATATAGAATCATTGAATAAATCTTCACATCAACAATGTTCACCTTTTAAATGGGACGGCATATAATATTTAGAACTCACTTGATCGATCCAGCCTTTATTAAATGCCCAACAAAGAGACTAATATTTCCCTTTTATCTATCAACAGAAAACCATTTCGGGAACATATATTTATTTTCCCAAACATTATTAAAAGGGGTTACTTTGCCCTTTCAAATATTATTCAGAATTAATTACTGAAAACGCCCTTAAATTTCTGAATAATAACTTTATTATGAAAATAGCCAAATACCTCATAAATTTGTCTTCAAGGAAGACTTACAAATTTTTCCCAATGTGAACTTCGTCGTGAATCCACTCCCCAAAAGAGCTAGGTTTTCGTACAACCCTTTTCCCCAATCTAGGGAAGGTTTTCATCCTCGGAGATTTAGCTGAATCAAAGATTCAAGCCTTTGCATAAAGCATAAGAAATATTTCTCAACAATGGATGCTCAAATGCCTTGCACTCACTCCTTTTAAAGGCTCCAATGAATCTTCTAGAAGAAGCTAACTTGTAACTAACCCTAGCTTCTAAAACAAACTTTATTTAATAAAGTGACCTTTTTAATATTTAAGTATTTTCACTTTATTTTAATTAAAATAATCAATTAAAGTCATGCTTTTGAAATAATATCAATTTTTGGACAACTTAATCAATTAAATTAATTAAGTCAGTTTACCACAAATTTGGGGACATTACATAGGTTCTTAGGACTTAGTTGTCTCATGTGATAGGATTAAGACACTTGTCATGATCTTGTCTAATCTTATTCACCACCTTGCCTTTATAAGTAAGGCATCATATGTACATTGCCATATATTCAGTTTGACATTCTTGCATCTTTAATGATAGCATGATATTTTTGTCATTTCTCTCTTGAGGAAGTTATTTTGTCTCGCAGGTGATCTTGGGGTGTTTGAGGAGTTCACCATAAACTCCTACATGGTATCAGAGCTTCAGTGCTGCAGACTCCTTTCCAGATCTGAGGGACCAATCTTGGCGTGAAAGTTTTGTTGGGTGCGAGTTGGGGTCTTGAGAGCCTTGCCATTGAATCCATAGCGTCAAAGAAAGTCAAAATCGACTTTCATTTCATCAAAATCTAACATATTTTGTCAAATTTGCAAGGGTTGCAGTTGCCAAACCTAGGAGGTAGCTGATATTTCAAAGCAGTTTGGGTCAAAACAAACCTTTCCATTGCATCCAGGAGGCTCGAAAACCTAAAGATCGACTATCAAATCGTCAATTTTCGACACTATCAATTGGAGGCAGAGGCAAAATATTTTAGGCTGTACGGATTCGTACATGGCCATACAACCTACGTCATCCTCAGATCTACAATCAAGAGACATTTCTCTGTAGAATCGGCATCATTGGAGGCATATTCCGTCCTCGGCTGTGTCATCATACCTGTTCTCCGGTCATTTCGTCCTTCCTGCGGATAGTCTGTGTCATCTTGTGCGGTCAAATCGTCCACTGTCTTGTCACTGTCCATCAACAATTAAACTATAGGTTCTATTTTCATCGGCTGACAAGTTTTTTTTAATATATAAGCTTTGTTTTAAAGTTTAAGCTGACCAAACGTTTTAGCGCTAGTCAAATCATTGTGAGGTGGTACGAAAGTTGGCTAATCTACAATCGAGGTCAAATCTGTTGACTTCTCTTTTGTGCTATTTGTCCTTGATGTCAAAACTGATTGGTTCTTGGCATTGGCATTGGCATATTCATTGTGGTTTGGCATTGGCATATTCATTGGTGCATTTGGCTATTGTGGTTTGGCATGATGACTTTCAATTCTTACTTGATTCTATTCAGACATATACAGGTGATTGCTTTGTTACATCACTACTCAGATTGAAGATAATATGGTTTTGGTTCTATGGCATTTGGCTTCAGTTCACATGAGGTATATTGCTTTCTCACAGGGCTCTTTCAAGCTATATTTCATGCTATGCCTGGTATTGATACACAGTTAGATTTATATTCATGAGTTGGCTATTGTATATAGCTTCATAAGTTTTTCATTACATGGAGTTCATTTTTGACTCAAAATAATACATATATTTATTGCCTATGTTTACAAAAGGCAATAAGCAATGGTATTGCTTGGACTTACCATATCACTTCATACAAAGTGTATTTCGACATACACTTGGGCCTTCACATTTTACATGGGTTCAATATTTGAGTTTCATTCATATGTCATATTTACATACATCTTGGCACATGGTTTATAAGTGATATAAGTTTTTGGTAAATGCCTTGGTCGGCATTAAGGCATTTGTTTTTTGTTTTAAAGTGCATTCACTTTGCACTCAAGCTGACTATAGTGTTTATTATTGGGCTAAGTGTTCATTTGACAAACAGTGTTCAAGTAATATTGTTTCGGGCCTCCTATATTTGACATGGGATTGACTTTATTTGAAGTCACATGGCAGTGACCAAGGAATTTTCAAACTCTTGAGTGATATCAGGTATCGACAGCATAATAGTTTTATCATTTGATTATTATTGTGTCGGTTTCTTCCGAATTCCAAATGATGTTTAATATCATTTGATGCATACTTCAAAGATTATACATTTTTGAATAAAGTCTTTAAGACTTAGAGACAAATGGAAAAATAAAGAAAGAAGCACGAGATGAGAATTTAGGGTTTGAAACCCTAGCTGCGCCGCCATGAAGAGATTACAGTTCAACTTGAGAGTATTCTAGATGGTATTTTGGCTTGGCTTTCAGATATGTTAGATTATGAAGAGTGGCGAGTTGGTTGGTGGACTCTCCACGAGCTGGAAGTGGAGGTAATAGAGAATTTTATGGGATTTTGTTTCAAACCGCCATGAGGTAACTTCTACAAGTTTCTTCTTCGAAAGTGAATAAGGTAGAAGAAGATCATTTACATTTTGTCTTGCAATAAATAAAAATGAAAGAAATTTTACTCTCATGGTCTTTGTTTTTCTCAAAAAGAAAAGAGATTATTACAGTTGATTTTATTCAGAAAAAGAAAGAAATATTTTTGATTTCAACTGTATTTGTTAGTTTGATTTAGAAACCCTAACTTGAGGGTTTGGTTCTTGACTCGAGGTCTCACATTTTGGTACAAGGGTTTCAGTTTTTGTGTTGTATAAAAAGAATGGCAATAAGCCATTATTAGGTTCAAAGGTTTTGAAAAGAATATTTGTTGAAAAAGAGAAGAGAAGAGGAGATATAAAACCAAACAGAGTATTGTTGAAAAATGGATGAGGGTTTATTACAGTGATATCTTTTGTATTTGAAAAAGATGAAAAGAGGGTTTATGTTGTTTATGTCTCTAGTTGTATTACAGAGGTTATTTTGAGTTTTCCAGTGAGAGTATTTGCATTGTCATATGCAAATACATTTTGTAGTGGGCATTATTGAAAATATCATTTTGTATTCTGTTGTGATTTTGTGACTGCAGACATTAATGCAGTTATAAGGTCCTAACAGTTTGCAATTTCATAAAGGTTTTGTTTCAAAAGAAGTTGGTGCTTCTAACTTGAAGTGGGTGCTTCAGTTTGTTATTGGAGTTGGTGCTCCACATTGTTACTGAGTTGGTGCTCTGAAAAATATTGTAAACAGTTTGGAATTAAGCCTGTAAGGCATTTTGGAATGGTTTTTCTACCCCAAGAGGGTTTTCCACTCGTCAAAATGATTTATGCAATGCTCTAATACTTTATCACAATTTCAAGTTGTCTTTAAGATCAATGTTCAATTGTTCATGTTCATTGTATAAATGTTAAATTTTGCCATAAGTGAGTTGGTGTCTTGTGTGAAAGAAAGCATCAAAAGGTTGTTCATTCAACTTTATATGAACAATGTATATCATGCTTTGATATGAGTTGTTAAGCATTCATGTTATGTTTGGTTAAGTCATTGGAAAACAATCATTCAAAACTCAGTTTTCACATTGCATATACAAGTCACTCATTTGTTGAAGATCAAAATGTTCAAATCTGCATTTCAAGTAAAAGAAAAAGTTTTTATACATTACTCTGATTCAACCCCCCCCCCCCTCTCAGAGTAATTCCACTTCCAACAAAATCGACCTCTCAAAACATCGGTCAGACCTTGTCATTTCACACAATCACATCATTGGTGGTGTGAAGACTTAATTTTGTCCACAGGTTTTTTATCAGTATTTTATATGTACTAAAAGTTTTTATTTAAAACTTTGCTTTATAAACAGTTTAGCCGACGACATTTTAATCCACCAACCTTAATCTTTATCCCCGTAGTCCCTTGTAAGCGGGTGAAGGGTTTATGCCAAGGGCAGCCACCCCCCCACTGCTCTGCCAGCAACAGTGCACTTTTTTTTTTTTTAAAAAGACCTTTTCTAGTAACAGTCATATGGGTGACCGGGAGCCCAAATTTTGCTCCTTTTTAGTCTATGATTTTTGACCCTGTTTAGTGTCGAAAGGTCATGTTCTAGGGCTTTTTTTCGTTTTTGCATAACTTTTGATCCAAATGGCAAAATTTTGCAAACGAAATATTGTCAGAAAGCTGGCAATCTCAACTTTTGAGTGGTATAGGTTATTTTCAGAAATTTTGTTGTTTGATTGCATTTATTGCTGGTTGAAGTCGAATGTTGTTTTATGGCTCTCGTGCTCATAACTTTTCGCCGCAAACAATCTCTGCCTCCACCGTACGGCCTCCCTCTCTTCCAATCGTACGTCGTCTTGATCTTGGTGTACGGTTTTCTCCTGCCTTCTACGTACGGTTCCACCTCCTTTACTCATACGGCCCTTTGAATCTTTCCCTTTTGGTTTTGTCGATTTCTCCTTGCTACTCTTCGAGTTCTAAATAATGATGCTTCTCCTGTTATGTATTTGGCTTCTCCTTAGGTCGTACACCCTTTACTAACTTCAATACTTTAATAGTTCACTTTAAATTTCCTTCCCTTGGTCACTTTTAATTTTTTAATTTTTTCACTTCCTTCGATTTTTTTGACTTCATTTAAGACTTTTTCCTTTCTAATTCTTTTATTCCTCCCTTTTGTATTTTTTTTTCTCTCCTCGATTTTAAATTTTTTTAACTCTTTCTTTTTATTTTCTTCTATTTTTAGTTTTTGTTCCATTTTTTCATTATCTCCACTTTGCTCCTTTTTATTTTCTTCTATTTTTAGTTTTTGTTTTTTGCGCTTTCTCTCCTTTTCTCTCTCATCTTTTTTTCTCTTTCTTCATCTCTTTTTTCTCTCTTCATCTCTTTTCTTTTTTTCTAATTTTTTAATTTTTTCATACTTTTCATTTGTTAACTCCAACACATTTTTTTCATCTCATACCTATTCGGACTTGTGGACTGGCGTATCGTCCAGTTTTGATACTCTTTCTTTGTACTCTCCATACTCAACCGGAAGTGTTTAGTTGGGCCTTCCCTGTTTCTCTTCTTCCTTGATTTCCCCGATTTGTAGCATGTTACACTCTCGGTGGAACACTTCATAGTCTTCCATCTGCCAATGAAATATGCCATTCAACGAGCTTGTTTCGTCCTCCGAACAACTCTCGAGTTCAAGTATGCCTTCGGTGTTTGGTTCCATAGCTTTCCTTCCTTGTCCACATTTGACTCACCTCCATCCGATTCAGATCCGAAGGAAGCCAATTCTTCGCTCACGGCCTAGTTCTTCAAGTCGATGACGTACTTCCGCCCGTTGTTCTCGATCGAGAGTGTGTTCCTCTTCCAATTATGATTTGCCTTCGTGGCTATCAGCTATCCTCTCCCAAGTAGTGCATCGTACGCTTTCCTCTGTAATGGGATGACAACAAAATTTAGCAAAAACTATTGTGTCTCAATCGTTACCTTCTACACCATTAGCGTTCCCAACGGCTTGATAACATGTTGATCAGCGCCAACCAGTTGGAATGTCAGTGGCCAGAGTGTAGGCTTCCCAAGACTCTTTCATGTGTCTTCGGGTAGTATGATGACTCCCGATCCTCCGTCGACAATAGTATTTGTCAAGATATTCCCTCTAATCTCCATATGCACAACCGCTGGCATCTTTCCAATGTTCACTGTGAGCAATACTGGGTCGATTGTTTGTTCATCATATAGTGGTGGTTCTGGTACCAATTCTTTCCTTCAGTCCTCCGATCACGGTTGTTTGCCATCCCTGACGATCTTCGTGATTGCTAGTCCCAACTGCAGCATAGTCTGGAGAAGGTCATTTACTTTGATCGATATGGTGGTTTGCAGTACTTGTCGTACGATGTTGGTTTTTGCCTCCGACCGCCAAGAGGTTCCTAGCTTCTCCAAAGCTACTTTGTTTTCCTTTGCCATCGCCAGTTCCACTTCGGTTTTTGCTTCCTTCATCCTTTGTTTCTTCGTACATGGATCTGGGTACGTGGCCTTTTTTGCTTGTGCTCTGGTGATCGCCAGTACCTCTTGTTCTTCTAATTCCAGCATGTGGATACCCTTTTGCTTAGGGCATTCGTTATCTTCATGATCGCCTAGTCCACACCACTTACACAATCTCCCTCCCAAACCTTGACTATTCTGGCAGTCCTTGGCGAAATGGCCCCATTCGTTGCACTTCCTGCACTGGATCATGGGCCTTCCTTTTGCATCGTATTGTATCATGTTCCTCGGACTTATGTTGCTTCGGTAACCTCTAGGGGATGCAATGCTATTGTACTGGGGCTTCGGTGGTGTGTTCGGTGGTGTTGACGACTCCCCTTGAGTGAAGAGTACTTGCCTACCCCTTGCTCTCAAATTGTATGGGCATTCCTTGATGGAATGTCCCATAACTTGGTAGATATCACAAAACATCTTCTTTGGACAATTTGCTTTTGTGTGACCTTCCCCATTGCACTCTGTACACCACAGTTCTTGTGCTTTCCTCGCACTCTCTTTGTCGGCCTTCAATTCTTTCACCATTCGCATCATAGAGTGCTTGTACGATCTTGGATTCACCGTCGCTGTCGTCCGGACTCTCCTCGTCGTCCGTCTTCTTTTTCCCTCAAGAGGATCTTTTATTTTCACTTTCTATGTCCATTGCCCGATTGTATGCTTCGGCATACAATGAAGGAGGTACGACTTTCATTTTCTTTCTTAATGACGAAAGCAAGCCCTCAATGAACCATCTTTTCTTCAATCCGTCAGCCGGTTATGCCTCCAATTTCCCTAGCAAATCTTTGAGTCTTCGGTTGTAGGTCCGCACATTCCCGTGCTTTCCTTGCTTGGTATTGTATATCTCCGCAACAATCTTGCTATCGTTCCGGAGGAGTTTGAACTCCTCTTGAAATGCTTGCTTCAATAATCTCCATGTAGCTTTGTGTGCTTGATCTAATTTAGAGTACCAGTCGATGGCACTATCTTTGAGTGTCGCTGGAAATGCTTTCAGCCACTGATCTGGATCATCCTCCCCACTTGCTATCTAGATAGTTTCACATGTTTTACAATGTCGTATTGGATCTTCTGACCCATTCCCCATAAACTTCGGCAGCTTCTGCCACTTCGGAGTCACCATCTTTCCCCGCTGTCCTCCTTTTGTATTGGACCTGATTAGATTGGTTTCCCCGCTACATTCCGGTGCATCACTTGCACTCTTGGCCACGTACAAGTCACTCCCACGTCTTTCGTCAGCGTCCTCGACACCTTGAGTCTCCTGGGGTTCCCTTTGATACTCTCTCCGCCTTGGGGTACTGGGCTCAGATCTTCCACTTGTCAGTCATTCGTCGTCGTCCGACAAGGACAACTCCTAAAAGCGTCGGATGCTACTATCAAGTTCTCCACTTAATTCATCTTTGATTTCCCAAATTTTATTCCTTCCTACATACAGAGTGCCAAAGGATCCTTCGTCCCTCCCTTCAACCAGACGTTGATGTGCTCTTCTAATAGATGTGTCTATTTTCTTCAGATTCTCATGTGTTCTTTTAATACTCTGGTTTATTTCAATTAGATCCTCATCAAATTCCTTACCAACTTGCTTTAGTCTTTGCCGCCGATTTTCTTGTTCTTGCAGCCTGAGTGATTGTTGAACCTTCTCCTCTTGAGTCTCGTGCCCGCTAGGTACTCGATTCTTGTCTTTGTTCGGCTGTACAAGCATTAAAAATTGTTCAGGCGATCATAGTTGGTTACCGGGCGTACATCTCTGACTAGTGTCTCTTTCTTCCTCTTCTTGTTTGGTTTGTTCTTCATACCGTTGCAATATTTGTTGCCTTCGGTGTTCTCGATCCTCTTCCTCTCGAAGGTCTTGTAGCATGATAAAATGACGGGCTAGCAATCTGGGCATACAATTCAGGAGGTGATCCACCTCATCGTTCACTTCCAATCTATCCCAGATAACGTCCTCAGGGATTTCCTGCCTGCGGGATTCCCTTCGTACATGGTCTCTTAGGGATATCTTCCACAAATTTATCAAATCTTCAGTCAACAGGTCTTCCCTTTCTTCATTAGCGTCCACATGCTCTTCCGCCGGACGACCCATTACGCTGCCATGACGAGTGATTCCCTAGTCCGCTCAGGCAATGGTGCCAAATGTTTACTCGCTATGGGTACAATGACGTACAGAGTAAACAAAAATATAAAATAACATTGAAAGCATATAATAATCACATGGCAATTGCACAAAACATAGATGTATTGCATTATTCAGTATTCGCCATTTACATCATAATGTCTCTAGACAGAACATAGCATAGCATAGTAGAACCGCAATGACTCAAGTACATATAGTACGTTGGCGGTGGTTGAGGTACCAACCGTCGCATCCCTTCATTACAACTAATTACTTCGTCAGGAACTTAATTCCTGAGAAAAGTAACATGACACGTACATAAGATAAGTACATGGATTATTAATATTAACTAAAGTCTTATTTACTTATGACTCATAACCGACCAAGTACACACACTCTCGGCCAACTATAGAGATCACTAAGGTGTCTTCCATGTTTGGGCCCACTTTATTGTTGGTTCAGCCACTTAAAAATAGCACTTGAGCACTTAACTGTTTGCTTCTTCTTCCAGGCACAATTTCATGACCTCTTTCCCACTTGAATTGTGGCTTTTCCTTGGCGTTGCCAAGCAAATTGTGCAGTTTTCATTTTATATTTTCCTTCACTCATACGTTCGTCACATTTTCCATCATGAATTGTCACTTGAAGTGCACCTTCCTATTGAGCTTGCCACTTGAAAACTGCAATATTCACTTAAGTCCTTTTACCTATCATGCTGGTCACATTTTTACACTTGTTTTGCCACTTTTGGCACTGATTTTACCTGGCTGCACCCTTAGAAAAAGGCTAAATTCATGTGTTTTGCTCTAGGCACACTTTCCTAACTCCTTTGCCCTGTTTGGCAGAGTTTCTAGCTTTGCCACTCAAAAAAGTGTGTTTTTTGTCCATGTTTGTCATGTTTTGGCTTCATTAGTGACTTGCCACCCCTGATCACCATTTTTTATTGGCTCTGTCCTTGTAAAAGTGTGACATGATGCCATCCTTCTTTATTGGTGCAGTTTTGGGTTACTCCAGCCACTTTGATTGAAGTTTAGCCTGGCCAAGCCACTAAAAAGGTGTGTCATTTCATTGACTCTAAATTTCCTCTTTGTCAAGCATGTCTTCCTTGGCAACTTGCTGAAATCTGATGCCATTGTCCTTGTTCTGCTCCTTATTTATCCTTGTCATTTGTTTACTTGTGTTGGCATTGTCACTTGAAGAGCATGTAGAAACAGTCCTATTTATCAACTTGGATGTTCCTAGACGCTACTTTGTGATCCTCACCTCTTCATTCCATTGTAAAGTCATCATTAGTCACAACATATCTTCATCTTCCAGTTGGAATAGCTCAAGCTTGGACAAACTAGAAGATCTATTGATTAAAAAGCTAGACCACAATCAAGCAACCTAGAAACTTGTTAGGGGGAGAACTCAATGGATCCTAATAACATGACAAGAATGACTTGATCCAAGACTACCAATGTGACCTTAGGCAAAGTTTCATAGGGGTACCAATATTGGTACTAAAAGGAAGCTTTGGCTTGTTTCTTTGGCTTGTTTCAATTTTTTTTATTTTTGCAATACCATTGGGCATTTTGGATTCTCAATGTTCACCAATGTAATCATGATTGGTCATTTGACATTTATGAAAATTAAACATGTGGTATTACGTACTTACAATTTTACTCAGCAAATAGACTTATGTTACTAGTTAATAATGATTTTAAACTGAAATGTTGTAATATTCATTGCATAACATCGATATGATCTAATCTACTTCTGTTCATCATTTATGTGTAAAATTTAAGGGAAAAATAAATTAATGGACAATAATTACATACCTCCCCAATTCTTTGGATCAAGAATCCATGCACAATACTCTTCGTTACTCTTTCCCAAAAATGCTTCATTATAATGTTCACTATCACTTGCAACAGTCGCTGCAATTACCTGCAATTCATAGTCATATTAGTGCAATACAAAAGAAATAACAAATAATTTATCCAGCTACATGTAAGACACAATCACAATCACTTGCAATTATTGCTGAAATCATCTGTAATTTACAGTCATGTTAATGCACTACAAAAACAATAGTAAATAAGTTATCTTCTTACATGCAAGACACAATAAGAATGATAAATAAGGGCCACCAAGATCCAAGACTGTCATTGAGCTTTAATGTGTGACCTGAGTGAAAAGGTGAGAGGAATTGCCTCTATTTATTAGGCTTTTCTAAGTTTTGGGGATGAGGAGATAACTTTCACAAACCAAAAAAAAACAAACTTTGGAGACAGCAAGGGATGGCTTTTAAAATAATATATATAAAAAACATTAAAATACTAAAATAAATTAAATTAAAAAATAGCTTAAACAAACTATTGAAAGCTGTAATTTTAAATAATTAGCACGATCAAAGATTTTCAATGTTGGATGGTTTCTTTGGCTTCAACTAGATACCAATGAAGGAAGAAGACCAACACAAGATATCATTCACTACCAAATGGGGCACCTATGCCTATCAAGAAAATGTCTTTTGGTTTCTCTAATGTTGGGGCTATATTTCAAAGAGCAATGGCTATTGCTTTCAAGGATCTCATCAATGAGATTATCCTGATTTACCTTGGTAATCTAACAGTATTCTCCAAAAACAAACAAGATCACTTAGACCACTTGGACAAGGTATCTTAGAGAGACCAGCAATTCGCAATCTCTCTAAATCCTAAAAACTGTATCTTTGGCATTGTCCAAGGAAATTTGTTGGGAGTCAAGACACATTGTTTCTAAAGAAGGTATAGCCATTGATCCTAAAAGAGTTAAGCTATCCTTGATGATGCAAGAGCATCAAGTGGCGTAGGGCAATCCAGCATCACCCAAAAAAATGTTTTTCCTTATCTTCTTTAGTTGTTTTGAGTCCCATGATGGCACTTAAGGGGTGTAAGATAGTCAAAAGTCAAAAAAGGCAAAAAAGGTCACTCACTATTTTTAGTAACTCAACCTAAACAAGCTCGTATGGACCTAAAAATTTACCCCAAGGAGCGGAATTGAAAAACATTTCTGACGGTGGAAGAATCGTCTCAATACCCTATACGGTTTGGGAGATTTAAAAGTCTCCGTCCCGAGAAATTTCTCCAATGCAGCTTCAAATTCAAATATGAAAACCTTAGAAGCCCCGAAACAGCTCAAAAAGTGGACAAAACGGTCTTCGATCATTTCGGTGTTGTAGATCTCTTTGACAACTTTCCAATGATTTATTATAGTAGCAAATCGGACACCCGGATCAAAGGTTATGGCCCCGCGAAGTTGCTCCACTAAAAAGTGAATTTCATTAAAATATCTTCATAGGCAAGAAATCAAATGGCGGGACGTTTGGCGTCAAAACAAAAGGGAAAGTTACACTTTCTAGAACATTCTAGGGTGGTTATTGGGTAAAATAAAAGGGTTAAGAGGGGGTTGTCTCATATCTTCTATGTTGGTATCTATTGTTGTGATTTGTGAGGGTTTCATGCAATGTGGCCCTCATCACTTGAGATCTCACTACACAAGCATAAAAATGGTCTACAATCTTTCTTAGGGAAGATCAATTTTGTGAGGAAATTTATATCAAACTTTGCCAATATAGTACACCCTACTATCCTCATGCTAAAAAAGGATTAGCAGTTCAAATGGATAAAAGAGGGTAAAAGAGCATTCCAATAAATCAAAGAGACTATCTCTAAGACTAGTGTTGGTTAATCCTTATTTTTCTAAGGACTTTCTCCTATATGTGTATGGCAAACAAGCTAGTTTAGCTATGATGCTTGTTCAAAGAGAAGGTGACATAAATGAGCACATATTGCCTTTTGTAGTCAAATGTTGGCATATCCGTGTCCTAGCTGGGTTGGCTTAGCAGTCAAAAAATAAATAAATAAGTAAAAATAAAGTGTTTTTAGACACTAACAAGCATATATATAATAATATTTTTATCTTGAATTCTAGCCAACCTAGACCTTATTTTGGGCACCAAGTTTAATAATTTAATATTAATTTAAAAATAATAATATTTCTCATTCGGGTCGACCTAGATTTCTTTTTGGGCACCAACTTCAAATCAAATAGGTATAAATATAATTCAGTTGGCTAGGTGAAAGCATCTGGTTTTTGGAAATGATTTTGGAATTATTCTCCAAGGTGTGATTGCAAGGATGCAAACCCTAGCAAGCATCAAGGTTGGGACGAAACCCTCAACCTTATCCTATCAAATGCTCCTTCCATATTTGTATTTTTTGATGGTTTTCTCTTGTTTGCCTAGCTATGGATCTGATTTATGCCAGTCACCATTGCTAGGGTCTTAATCAACCTGAGCACTGAGGTAGAGAGGTGATCAACATTCAAGACTGTCTACCCGTTCATCATTTACTTGTGAAAGATCTGAGGCACCATTCCAAGGAAGAGGTTAATTGCCAGAAATTGATATTATTTCCAAATCCTAGCCACGAGAAGATTCCAAGCATTTTCTAATTTTAAAGGTTGAATATCCATATTGCAGCTGGATCTGAGCACCCCCATACAAGGAAGGTTAGCTTCTATGAAGGGTGATTTAGAGTTGATTGTAGGTTATCCAAGGTAGTTGCAACATTCAAAAGATATCTCAAATTTGATCGAGTCTTTGGCACAATTAATATGGAATGTATTACTGAATTTTTGCATGTTGTTCGTTGAAGATTAATTGTATGAGCACAGCCTATACCATTCATTTTGAGCAGCAAATCAAAGGAAGAAAGAGTAACAACAGTATTAGGGTTTCTAAGAGCGAATAAGTCAGTATCCATGGCATACATCTACACCTGATTGCACAAGTCTACTATCAGTGTAAACTGACACAGATTGTCTATTCACTTATGTGTTGGACACCTATTTCCCTCCAAATTTGATTGCCCCACTCAAGACCTTTCACATTCCCAATGTGGATGCCTAGGAGGGATAATTTTTCCTCTAGTGATGTGTAACCTCCACTAGCATTGAATTTCCTCTTGAAAATGTAATTACAATATATGCCAATATTAAATACATTTTGTTCACTTACTGAAGTAACTTGACTGATTGACACAGAGTAAACGAGAATAGAAAACTACAGTAATACACATATCAAGTACTCACAAATGCACATGCATAGAACAAAGTAGCATTCTCATTCATTGAATACCAATAAGTACAATATCAAGAAAGTCTGTGGTGTCCTCGACTACAAGTAAATTATGACATATATAGTTGTCAATGTTGGTTGAGGACACCAACTGTCAGTAACTACCTGATACAAATCCATGGTTGGGGACTAATTCCCGATTACACACATATTAATTATCTTTTGTTGCACAATATTATTTATTTATTTATTTACTTGGCCAACTAAACAAATTTACTTTCGGCCGACTACATCAGCCCCCCAAAAAAGAAAGTCGTCGTCTAGACGACATGAAAAAAAATTGGGGACTCACATACATTAGAAATTGACTAGTGAGAAGAGGGAGGGTGAGAAGACATCCTCGACATGGGTGTAGGAGTGGCTGAATGTTGCTGATGCAGGTGCTAAGGACATTGGTTCGCTGCCAACTCTCACTCTCTTGCTATTTTAATCATTTGTACAGCCTCTCTCAGTTGCTTCCTCGTATTCTCCAACTCCTAGTCTCTCTCTTGAAGCATTGTCATTGCCTTCTCCAGTTCCTATGTCTTCCCCTATAGCATACTATCTCTCTCCGCTAGTTGTGCCTCCCTCAGCCATCTGTTGCTCCTTTTCCTGGATGGTCTTCTCCAAGGTGACACCCTGTGCATGCTTGGTTGTTGTGACCTAAGCCAATTGCTCTTGAGACTTTCGAATTTAGTCTGCCAATTCTGTCTTGGTAGTCTCGGCTTGTGCTAGGACCCGATCACCTTGACTCTGCAGCCTCCCGAAGGGAAGCTATCTCTCGTTGCCATCACAGGAAGATGTCTTTGAACCACCTCTCCATGCCATAAAGTGCTAAGAGCACTCAAGCATGTCTCCTGACGATTGTGGGTCTAGTTGGTTGCCAAGTAGCCAACATCTCAGTTGTTTCTACTCCTGGCCACCCATGTGAGATGAAACATCGAAAATAATTCACCTTCGCATCCCTCTGCATAAATGCCAGGATCCTCTCAGCCTCCTAAGCCACTAAGGGATCATGTCCAATGTCCAAATGTTCGCCAAGTTCACCGACTTCGTACATAACTCTCACCATCGATTGAAGTTCACCCAAGTACCTTTGGACTGTATTGAGAGGGTCATAGGCATTTGGCCAACTAATCTCGATGAAAACTCCATCGGATTCATCCTCATTGGACTCCTCTCTTGACTCCTCTGGATGTGATTCTGGCACTGCCCCCATGGGGGTGTCTGTGGCTTCCAGTTGTGAGGGTCCTAAAGGTGTAGGTACAGGCTAGGTGAGTGGTGATACTAGCTGTAAGGGCTTTGAGTGCAAGGGTTGGGTGGCTTGCACCAACCGTGAGTACACTAAAGGCCCTAAATGTGTGTCCACTATGATGGTTACAAGCTCCGGCAGTGGTGGTGCTACACTCTCTGACAATAGTTCAAGTGACTCTAGTGGTGGATCGTCTGGTGTTGCTACCATCATATCCAGACAGCTATCTATGTCGACGTCATCTCCCACCACTGGAACGTCGTTGGCTGACATTGCTGGCGAATCTACAGCTAGTATTGTAGAGACGGCTAGCTATATGGGTATGGCGGGTTGTGGTTGCCGTGCTGGCTGTACTAGAATTGCATCCTCAATATCCTCTTATGAGTCAACTTCCCTTGCTAGAGAAACCTCCTCTATACTCATTTCTGACAAAGAAGACAACTCGATGGCCTCACAATCCTCTCCACTGGGTGAAGGAGGTGAGGTATCTGTATGTTTCCTTTTCTTGGCTATTGGCGGTGGATGAGGTGTCTCCTCTCCTATTGTCTGCACACCCAAATTGAACAAGTAAAATACCGTCCACCATCCTGCATCCAGTTGCCCTACGGGTTGGAGTCTTCCCCAATTGTCCAAAGGAACCTGAGAATAGATAGCATCCAATAGCAACCCAATGGCGCGTTGAGTCATTTAAAAACCTTTGTGCTTCAAACACAGAAACTCTCATATCCTCTTTGAGACCAAACTCACACACTTAGCCCGGTCATGAGCATGATCATCCATACAACGATATTAGATGCTTTGCTAGCGCTTGTGAGCTTGCACTTGATGAGGTCCAAGATTCATTTCTACTCTAGAGTGGCATGAAAATTCTTTCTTAACCCTTTGTTCCCCACACTCCATATATTGTCTTTCACCTACTGCATGAGATTAGATCGACATACTCTTGCCAGGACTGTCTTCATCAACTGTCAGGGCATTTTTCCTAAAGGTTTGGCTACTAAGCTTCCTCTCAAGGGTATCCCAAATACCCTTAGTGAATTCAGGCGGTGTGAAGGAGATAGTCACCCGACATCCTCTGTAGTCAATTATTGACTTGTGAACGTGCCTGTCATACTACACTATCATCCGACGCAGATATGGCTCAAAATCCTGACTTAAAAGATGGTAGTTGCGCAACCTTGTCCACCTGGGCATGCTAAAGTGTTGTTTTGAGAACGTGATCATCCGGAGTTGCCAGCCACCATGAGCGACATTCAAAGCCACTGAGACTCTCCCAAGTAATGTTATCGGTTGTCACTATATCATCGTCCTTCCCCTTTGCCATTTTTCCTATTACAATGAGAGGTTGGAATGGTGCTAGCCATTTCCCTCTACTACTACTGGCAACGGCCATGTCTCTCTAATAACAATAAAACTTTTGCTACTCTCAATATAAATAGATGCTTCAAAAGATAGTTGCAGCAACTGAATTTGATAATTCACCAACTACTCTGTATTCTACCCATAATGCCAATCACTACGAGCCGTATGGTAAACTCACACCTCGTGACTATGATCTTTCGTACAAGCTACCAACTAAGTTGTACAACGTACTTGTTCTCTATTGTAGCAATCTTACTTTTCGAGGGACAAAATCCCTATCGAGTCCTCCCGTGTGCTAATTCTCAGGTTTGCGATTCTCCGTACGATGCTTCCAATTCTCCTTAACCTTCATACAACATAAGCAAGTCTAATTTGTAAGAGTCGTATTATCTACAACTTTTCTGTGCTCCTTTGTTTTCGTATGGTTTGTGATGGTTGTATGCGTACCTTTAGTTTATTCCATCGCACGGTATGTAGTGTTTGTTGGAGCCTTTGCACAAGCTGTACACCAAAGTACGGTACTTGTACGACCAAGCACTGTACAGCTCCTTTGCTTCTTTGTTTCCATGAGGTTAAGTGTTGCTGCAAGATGGCACCCCCAACCCGTACGGTGTTGCCAGGCCATACTTCTTTCAATCCCTATCATATGTTCTTCACTCCCTGCCATACAACCTTTGGCCCTTCCTGACGTGCGACTTCCTCCTTTGTCCGTATGAACTTCTATAATAATCTCCACAGTATGATGTACGGATTCACCCTGAACTTTTCACTAAATTCTCTATGTGCTCCTCTCGAACCCTTTGTAAATACCTAGAATTGAGATTGACTTTTATTTTTCCCTTTTGGCCATACGGCCTCCTCCCCTTTATTTAATTTGATATTTTTAATTTTGATTTCTTCCCCTTTTCTTTTAATATTTTATCTCACTATAATATTTTTCTCTTTTGATTTTTTAATTTTTCGCTTTTTTCACTTTTCCATTCCACCAATTTATTTTTTTGCTTTTTATTCTTTTTGTTCTCCTCAATTTTCCTTTTCTAACTTTTTCTTTGGTCACCTTTTCTTACCTTTACTGACGTGTATTACCAATTACAGGCAAATAGGGGTTTTTTATAGCACTCCTCTTTGCAACAGTTTTCAAGGTATTTTAAGTCAAAAAATTTATCAACCAAAGGAGCGGGCCCTGTACCTTTATAGTTCTTGTCCACATACTGTAATAATCAAAACCAAAAAAAAATTTTGTTTCCCCATGAGTTTGCTGCTTGCTGGCTGTGTTATTTTAGGAGATGTTTTGCATAGTATTTCATAGGGTTTGCAAGTGTTTTGACATTACTTGAAGTACACAAACAAGTGCATAAAATGAAGAGCAATATGCTTGTAAAGAACACTTACCAAAGTTTCAATAATCTGATTTTCTCAATTGCAAATAAGTGTAGATTTACATCTATATTATATCAGATTTCAAAGAAAACTTCAGACCCGATGTAAGTATCATAACAGCAGCAAAGAGGGTTCTTCCAAAAGCAATGCACAACATAAAGAACTCGAGCAATATTCACCTTGTTCACCAACCAAAAGGCCAACCCCTCCCTAGAAGTTCAATTCACTTTGATACAAGGCGCCTGTCATGCAATATTCAGATCCACCAAAAGCATCAAAATGAGACAAGAAAGGGCCCTATTCTCCTTGCCTAAAGGCAAGGCCCAAATGCTGCAACAAACCTCAATAACCAGCAACCAAAGCCAAACCTTTAACAGATTACAAATTGAGAATAAGCCACCAAGAAGGGAGTCCCTCCTTGGAAGTACGACTTGCTCTAGCAATTCTTTTCCTTTACCAAAAAATGCGAGTTAATGCTCTTTGGAATTGCCATAAGGAGAGAAACAAATAGAACCAATACCCATGTTGAGTTCACCAACCAACTCAGAGTTATGAGCAAAACCTGATTCAAGGCCAAGCTCTAAAACACCCAAAAACTAATTTCAAACACACCAAAATCATCAAGAACTAACACCAAACTGAATCCAAGCAAATTCACACCAAAATCCAATTGAAATCCACGCAAAAAAACTCGTAATTCTTATTTCTTTACGCCCAGATGTGATTCCTGATTGAAACCACCAATCACCAGCTTGAGCAGGTCTTTCACTGCCGAAACTAGTCTTAGACAACAAGGGTTTTCGTCCTCAAATCCATTTCCTCAGTCCTCTGGTATCAAACCATCAGCACCTCTGTAAGTCATCAAACATCCATAAAGAATGAGCTTCAAAAATCAACTTCTAAAAGATGCCTCCATCAATTAGGGCGACCCAACAACCCTAAAAACCAACGCCACTTTTTGGAGACATTATAATTTTGATTTAAAATGAATCTCACCCAAACATTAGCTTTTCATTTAAATTTTTATTTCCTCTCCTTACTTGGGCATCCATTCCATAACTAGCCTTCAAAAGCATTTTAGATGCTTAAAAACAACTTAAGGTTATAACACTAGGCACCATGGTCCTTTTATGTCCCCTTTTTAACCCTTAATGATAAAATATAAAGTCACTTTATAATAGACCTTTTTCGAAGCATAAATCAAATATGCTGTTGTGATTAGCCTGACCAGGTCCAGTTACTCAAAATAGACTTACTATTTTTAGTAAGTACTAAAAATAGCAAGTGACACCCAAAGGCTCGAACTAGAGAAATTCTAATATTGCGCCAAGACTCACTATAGACAATGAGCACCATACTGGCCTTGCTAAAAATAGAAAGCCACGCCCGAAACACTGAAAAACCCCACAGAAAGTACTGGCACAAGACATTAAAGCTCATCTGATAACCTCCACTTGTTGCCCGAACAGGAAACCCTACACTGCTTTACCTGAGGGACCAGATACTAAAAATAGCACTTACTAAAAATAGTGTGTCAAAACCAGACTAATCCAAAAGAGGACATCGAAAATGGGGACATTACAGTCCGCCCTTCCCAAAGATTGCTTGTCCTCAAGCAATGTCAGTAAAAACCCGCAACCAACAATCTGATCCATACTGAAACCAATAATGATCCTAAGGTCCCAAATAGATCTAGGAGGTCTATAACACCATCTGCTCAAAACACAGTCCTACGAGGTATTAACACATGAAGCCTCCTGTAAATCTCTTGTAAAAAGAGTTATCAAATACCGCATAGACCTGATCAAATCCTCAAAAGGAAGCCCCTCAAGAGAACCAAACTAATGTACCATAGGAGTAAGCTCTAGAAATATAGCACTGGCTCTCTCATCCCAAACGGTCGCTGCACTAAAACTTAGTGTGATTCCCAAGTTCCAAGTGAGTCTCAAAAAGGAGACACCATGTTGAAGCTGCACCACACTGATCATCACTGTCTGACCATTGTTACTAAACTGCACTCTCTTATCCTGGACCACCCAAGAGTAGAAATCATCGAAGCCCATACTGAAAAAACCTGAAAGGACTGAAGTCAATGTCATAGAATATATCCTACCATGGCAACTCAAAGAAGGCTGCATCAATAAACTCACTTCCAAACACAATCTTCGACTCCTTGAAAATCACCCTGCTCAACCCTAAGGAATTAACCCCGGCATGACACAAGATGATGCCCAAAATGCAAAGCAAGTCAACCATTGCCATACCTATTGAATCCACCAACAAGGAAAGGAATGTTGATGCAAGCCGAAATCATAACATCAACACTCAACCTCCAAGTGTCAAAAGAATGGTCCTAAACACACCAACACGCCCAAACCATAGCTTTCAAAACAACATCATTTGAAATAATGCATATCATCTCTGTGAAGTAACTACAGTGGGCGTTACTCACCCAAATGGAAACAATAAATGGGTAGACTGTGTCCGGAAAGATTCCCGCAGCCAGCTGCCCCAAGGACTGCCCAACCTCAAAATTAGTGTGCTCATCAAGAGATGTCACCATAACCAAAGATAAAAGGTAAGGGCAGCGGTAATCAAACTGAAATCCTACTGAAGATATAGCAGAGATGTGTATGAAATTATCAACAGAGTCATCTCTGCCATCCAACCTCAACCATGAACTACTCCACTGTTGAACTGAAGGAGCCATCCAACTCATCTGCGAGTCTGAAATTGATGTCATATGCAAGCTGGTCAGAGAATGGGCCGTGGTACTAATACTAGAAATTGTCCCACTACGCCAATCTTGGTACAACACCTCGTGTCTAGAAACTGCACCTAGGTCCCAAGTCTTGTAATCACATCCACTCGCATCACTGATATTGTTTGAGTCTCCGTCATCCAACTCGAAATGTGGATTGTCATGAGTCAAATCGGCATCCCATTCAAATAAAGGATTATCAATAAACCAAAAATTATCCTCAACTCCCAATCCAAATCAATCCTCTTGTTGATCCGAACTCATATTTTCTGGCTTTCTCGGACAATGTGCAAGGTCATACTCCTCCTGGATAAGACCAAGCTCCATCATTACCTGTTCGATCTCCTTTGCCCTTTCTCTACCTTCCTTCACAATAAATTGTTGAGTCTCATAGAGCCATTCGTTTGCTTCAAGAAGTGCCTCTTAGACACTTTCCAAAGCAAGCTTTGTGGAATTACGCTCAATGGTGAGCTCACTAACCTCTCCCCTTAACTGCTTAGACAAAGATATGGTTTCATCTGCAAATTTGGTAGCTAAATCTCTATCATGCATCATGTGTAAGTAAGTTGTTTTAACTTATTACAAAGAGTGCTTCAATATGTGTAAATCAAAAATTGAAATATTAAGCTCACTTTGTCCCATAGATGCATTTTGAATCAGATTTTCCACATGCATATGTTTGTTGTCCAAACTAGATAAAACGTGCACCTCATTTTCAGCAATTACCAAGAGTTGTCTTTTCCAATTATGATCAAGCCAAAATGATGAACTGTTGTTTTGTGGCATGCGAAAATCATAACTATTACACCTGTTATCAAAGTCTATATCACTATCCCAATTTGCATGTGCCTCTTCTTCAACACTTACCCCATCTTCGTCACTAGACCCTTGATCAAAATTAGCCCCAAGCAGAAACTTCTCTGAATTGTCTTCGAGTTCATGCCTCTCAAATTCAATTTCCTCTAAGGCATCCTTTTTACATTCTTTATGCTCTAATGTTGGGACAGCAGCTTGGTTAAAAGAAGATTCTTCCCAAACCGATTTTGCATCATACTTTGGTCCATAATTACCTGGATCCCATGGTCCCTGCTTAAAATCAGCAATCTACAATGTGAAATCAGATTCCTTTCCAAGATTGAAAACATCACAATCGTTGCCCTCCTCTATACATGGCTTTAGGAATGAAGTAAGTGTTGACGTGTGTTTTGGCACAACAACATGCAAACAGAATATTGCTACTCTGTTTCTCCTGAAAGAGAAAGATGATCACATGGATATCTTAGCTCCCAAGGTCTTTGTAGTTGGTTCTCAATTGTGCTGATGTCCCTTAGTGGTCAATGTAACGGTAATGTTCAAGGGGCCTGCTGGTGTTGGGCTTGTGGATTGTTCTAAGACCAAGCATGAATTTAAACCTACTTTAACTGGGGTTTTTAAAGAAACATAAAAAAATAGATCAAGGTTTTGGTACTGAGGAGAATGATGATTCATCTAACTTAACCAGACTTGTCACCTCTCAAGGAATTGCTAACTAAAACTGAAGAACAAAATTAACTTGTGATTAACACCAGTTACATTCATTCACAGTGTTGATTTCAACAACTGATTATAAGTTACCATTTAAACAAAACACAAAATAAGATTTAATTCCTTGAAAGCTCTCAAAATCAGATGATTAATTTAAGATAAATACCATTCTGGAACACAATATGAAGTAGATTCGAATTTGGTTGCTTCTACTGTCGGTGAGACAGATAAGCAACATTTACAAATCTAGCACAATCACCAGTGTACAGAAAACCTGCGTCTTCAGACTACTTCCATCTACACTAAGGAAACTGGGAAGATGCATTCCCTCCTATGCTGAGTCAAATTCCTAACTGAGAAGACAAAAGAAGCTCCCTTTACTAAGAAACAGGATGCAGTTCTATCTCTAATTTCTAACCAAAAAAGGGAAATCGACCCTTTACAAAGAGGCAAGAATGCCATATATACACCACCTCTCAAAAAGAATGTCGGCCCCCGTTTTTAGGGTTTACAAAATATCCGTATTGTCAGGGGGTCGGCGTCCAGATCTTTTGAAGAAAGTCGATTCTGCATTAAATGCGAATCCCTGGTGTCCATGTCGATGAAGGATCGTTCCAGGGGTGATTTGTAGATCTTTTGCAGCTACCGCATTTGCTTCTACGCCTCCGTGTCCATTTTCGAACTCCAGCGGAGCTACCTTGAGTGCCCTAAAATATCACCATTAATGTCGAGCTACCCTTGTCAATAGATACCAGCTGTCCCTTTGACTCACGGTTTCCTCCTTCTTCTTTGGCTCTCTTTGCACTCGAGATCGGTCCCTCTGCAAATTGTCAGCGAGACTAACTTCCTTCGCCGAGACACTATACCGAAGTTGCGTCCTTTCGCCGAGAGCTCACTTCACTTCGGGGAGACCTTGCTTGGTCAGCGAGACGTTATACCGTGCTCAACATGTTATACCGAAGGCACGAAATATGTCGGCAAGACCTTTCGCCGAAGCCGCCTCCCTGCGCCGAGATTTTCCCAGTCGGCAAGACTTCATTCCTTCGGCCAAACATCACGCCGAACTCAGATCCTTTGGCGAAACTTCCTCGAGAGACATCTTCAGATAAATAACTTGATCCTGTAAAACAAATGCCTCCATTAGTTCTCGAAGGCAAATAAAATATATCATTATTTATCATGTCATTAATTTTACCAGAACTTAGAAGGAATTTCCGAGTCCGGTATTGGTTCCGGTTCCGCTTCAGACAGAACTTTAAAAAAAATGCCTAAGGCAGAAAACCAAAGGCCAAAGGGAAAAGACAAAGAGGGACCCATTTTGCTCCAGAATAAAATGGGGTGGTTATGCAAGGCATAACAAATGGCGACTCAGCTGGGAAAATGGTTTAACCATTTTCAAGAAACCGAAGGATTCAGCTACCCAGAATCTCTGGTCTATCAACATCACAACTCCAATTGGGTCAGTTTTAACAAGCAAGGTTGAGCTAGAATCTCAGATGTAAATCAACACTGACTACCCTAAATCTATGTGTGTGCTCGATTGTGCATCACTCTTTTATAAAGTTTTCTTTATCTTTCGGACAACAATGTGCAAGATTTGAGCTACATGAGTTGATCCCCTTAGCTGTTGTGTAATGATATCCTAGGCATTGCTCCGCTGCCAGTCAGGCGTCCATAGCCCCAATGGAGATACCTCTAGTTTTCCCACAGCATTGCTCTATTGCCAGTCAGGCATCCATAGCCCCGATAGAGATACTGGAATCACCCATTCATATTGAGTCTTCTTTTTTTTTCTCAAATAATTCTCTTTTTCTTTTCTTTTTTTCTCTTCTCTTGAAGTTTCAGATATTTCATTCAATTTTTTCTCAATATGTCAAATGTTTGACATCTGATATGGGTTGAAAACTACTATGGACCTCGTAACAGCACTTGGGAATCGGATTTTTCACTCAAATCTTACAACATTATCACCCTAGGACAAATATACCATTATAAGAGGAGATGATCTTGGTGATTCGTGAAAGATTCGGGGGAAGCTAATGAAGGCCATTTACTTTGCACCTTGTTCTCAAGACTTTCCACAACTCATGTTGACCATGGGCATAAAACAAAGAATTTAGGACAAAAGCACCCAATCAATAAACCTGAAAATATGTAAACCACTTCTCTCCTAGCAACCAAAGTATGCTTCAAATAACAACCCACCATTTCAAGATGGAAAGTAACAAACCAACCCCCAAGAACAAAACAAGATCGACACCAAAGAACAAAGGAAACAAGAGGATAGAAAAAGGAACAAGCGGGCACAGACCCAAAACTATTTACAAACAGAAAAGAAAACTATTTACAAGCAGGAAACAAACAAATTATTTACATAAAGCGCAGTAGATTATTTACATGCAGATCGGAAAATTACAAAGCTTTACGACTCAAAATAATGCTTAAAAAACTGCCCATTGGCAGGCAAAGGAACAGGTTCTCCAGTTAGACTACTCAATCTGAAAGCATTCTCTCCTAGGATCTCAGCAATCTGATAGGGACCTAACCAAATTTTATCAAATTTTTGGTGACTACCCTTCTTTTCACTAGCTTTATCCCATAACAACACAAGGTTGGATATCCCAAAAGCTTTGATTTTGGCTCTTTTGTCAAACCAACGTTTGACAACAGCCTGATGCTTGAAGAATTGCTGCAAGGCGGCATCTCTCTGCTCTTCTAATTTCAATAAAGTAGCTAATCTTACCTCTATCCTATTGTCACTAGAGTAGAACTTTTGCATGAACTCGAGGATAGGTATCTGCAGATGGATAGAAAAGACAGGCTCTTGGCCATATACCAGCTTGAATGGCGAGGTGTTTAAAGCAGCCTTAATCCTAGTCATATATGTCCATAATGCAAATCTCAGCTAGGTATGCCAGTCTCTAGGGTTATGCTCTAACAGTTTCTTAATTACCCCTAAGAGATTCTTATTGGTTGACTCTGCAACTCCATTGCCTTGTGGGTAATAATTTGAGGAATATTTCAAGACGATTTTGTGATCATATGCCCATGAAATGAATTTAGCAGAAGAAAAGCAGAGCCATTGTCACATACCAACGCGAAGGGTACCCCAAACCTTGTAGTGATGCATTCGGTGAGGAATTTGATCACTACCTCTGTTGTGCTGTTCTTGCAGGGTATAGCCTTCGTCCATCTTGTGCAGTAATCAGTAGCAGTCAAAATAAACTTGTGCCCTGTAGAAGAGTTTGGGTTAATCACCTCAATAAAATCCAGTGCCCACTGGGCAAATGGCCTTACCTTGTAGACGGGCTGCAATGGCATGGTTGCATGGCATTCCCTTGGTGTAGAAATCTGACAGATGTGACATGTCCTCACATGCTGATGGGCGTCTTTGAATACACAGGGCCAGTAATAACCAGATTTGAGGATCTGGTGTGCTAAAGAATCTGCAGACCCATGACCTGTGCCATGTTTCCCAAGAAACTTAGAGATCACATGTTTAGCCTCTCGATGATCAAGGCATCTCAGGTATACTCCTTCGAAATTCTTCCTGTATAGCAACCCTCCTTGGAGCATGTAATGAGAACTCTTCATTCTTAGCTCTCTCCTTTAGGTTGCATTCATCCCTTCTAGACATCGATTGTTGAGCATGAAACAAATGATATCAGCATACCAAGGGTCGTTTGAGAAGGACTGAGTAGTGTATTGCTAACAAATAATGTTGTTACCAGCATCAGCCATAGATTTAGACAGACCCAAACCTCAGACAAGTTTCATAGGGTGTATCTCTAGATCGAACTCTTGCAAGATGGCCATACATTTCCCTCTTCTTTCTCCTAGTTCGCTCTGCATGAGTAGAGACTTGACAGCAGCGTCAGGAACCACAGCAATAATTTGGCTTCGGAGAATGTAGTGCCTAAACTTTTTGATAGCTCGGACCAACGCAAAAGCTTGCTTTTCAAGAGGTGGGTACTTCACCTCAGCACTCTTGAATGGAGAACTCATGAAAGCGATTGGCCTCTCTTCCCCCTCTTCTCTCCGCTGAGTTAGAACAGCTGCACAAGAATGTTCGGAGGCAAAAGAATAAATATAGAACGGCCTCAAGTAGTTGGGGCTAGTGAGGACTGGGGCTTCCGAGATGGATCGCTTGACTTGAGAGAATGCAGCCTTTGCCTCATCACTCCATTCTATCTTGGCGTCTTTCTTCATCATTTCATTTAGTGGTTTCACAATCTCTGCAAAGCCCGTGATAAACTTTCTGACGAAGTTGATCTTTCCAAAGAAAGACCTCATTTCTTTCTTGCTTCCTGGCATGGCTATCTTGAGGATGGACTCAACTCGATCTGGGTCAATTGAAATTCCCCTTTCTGAGATTATGTATCCCAAAAGCTTCCCTTCAGAAACTCCGAACACACACTTTTTGGGATTCAAGGAGATTCCATACTAGATACATCTTTGAAGAACTTTGGCTAAATCCGCAACATGGTTCAGTCTATCCTTGGAGAATACCATCAAGTCGTCCATGTAAACAATGATGCACTTTCCAATTAGATCCTTGAAAGCTATGTCCATTGCGCGTTGAAAAGTTGCCCCAGCATTTATCAGACCAAATGGCATCCTTTTGTATGCAAAAGTTCCCCACTTTGTAGTGAAAGCTATCATCATTCGGTCTTCACAGTTGACCATTACCTAATTGTATCCAGAGTAGCCGTCCAGGAATGATATCATCTGAGATCCATTAACGGTCTGTAATACTTCATTCAGAGAAGGAAGTGGGTAATTATCCTTTTCTAAAGCTCTATTTAGGTTTCTGAAGTCTACACATAGCCTGATCTCTACATTTTTCTTACGGACTAGGACTAAGTTAGCCACCCATTTCGAGTGGCGTACGGGGAAGATTATCCTTGCAAAAAGTAATTTCTGAACTTCTTTAAGGATCAATGGTTCAATCAAAGCGTTGACAGGGCACTGTTTTTGTCGAAATGGCTTAGCTTCGGGCTTGAGGGGAATAGTATTGGTCATTACAGTAGCATCAAATATCTTTAGGTCTTCATATCCCCAAGCTATGGCAGCAATATCTTTCTTCAGTGCCATCAATATGTCTTTTCTGATTGTTTCAGGGCAGGCTTTCCCTATGTAGACATTCCTTTCGGAGCCAGAATCAGCTAAGTTAACAATTTCATATTCACCCCCTTTATCTTCAACTGATATCTTGTCTTGATCCCTTGGGTCTGAATCAAAAATTCTTTCCAAGGCCACCATTCCCTTGGGAATGCTATTGCTTTTCAAATTGAGGACCCCTTTTGTATCACAATCTTCAGGGCTCCAATCCCCTTGATCTCTGTTGGACTCATCAATAATTTGCCCCTAAAAAACATTTGAGCCTGAGCTTGCTAAGAAAGCAAGAATATGTCGGTCATCATCAAAGACTTGAAAGTTCTTGATATTATCAAGAACTGCAAGGGTGGAAATTAATTCCACGGAGAATTTTTTTAGCTTGGAGCCTTGCATAGGTTCCAGGGTACTTGCAGCAACAGCCAATGAATCAGCTACCTGATTTTCTTCTCTAGGGATTAAGCTAATCCCAAAGGCATCAAAGTCCTCGATCAGGTTCCATACCCTGTTTCTATATGCTGCCAGCCTTTTGTTGTGACATGTATATTGGCTACGCACCTGCTTGATAACAATTTCTGAATCTCCCTTGACCATCAACGCTATGACTTTCTTCTTATGTGCAAACATCAGTCCCCGTGCCAGAGCTTCATATTCTGCCATGTTGTTAGTGCATCCAAATTGCAACCTATAAGAAGCAAAGAAAGTTTTGCCTTTGGGGCTGGTTAGTTCAATCCCAACACCACAGCCTGTCTTAGACTTGGATCCATCAAACTTAAGGGTCCACAACTGATCATGGGCTAGAGTTGGTTCTTTTGGGGTCATTGTGGGCAATTGGGTAGAATGAACCATGGGTGGGATTACTTGATCTTTTGGATCAGATATAGGGAACGAGTGTTCAATAGGTTCCTCAGGAGTAATTCTCAATCCTTGCACAAATGTATTATGTGGCCCAAGGTTATCCTTCTAACATTTACTTGTATCTTTGGTTAACCCTTGGATTTTGGTATATTCATGGGTGCAAGAGTGTCAAACAAACCTAGGGGTTGCTCCTCATCAATATGCTGGTTCGGACATATGTATGGGGTAGGTTCAATTTGAGAAGGAACTTCCTCTGAAGGTATCCTATTTCTGGTTAACATTATTGCTTCCTTGGCTTCAAATGAGAAGCGGTCTGCAATGGTCCCAGGGTGACTGGTGATAGCTTCCCCAGCTTGGGAAACACGATTTAAAATGTCAATGCAAGGTTGACAAGTCAATTCAGAATGATTTTGGTAATGTACTCTGCACCAATTAGGGAGCAGGAGACTTCGCAGATCGACATCTTCCCCTAAAACTAGTTGATCTTGTTGTAGCTTCCTGATCAATACTTGTTGATTTTCGTTAATCACAGAATCAGGGAAGTTTGGTGTTGGCAGTCTTTTGGGATCAAGAACAGAAAAGGTTAAAATTTCATCTCTTTTGTACACCCCTATCCCAATTTCGAAATAGGCTACCTCATTGGGGCAATCATATTCCATGATGATATGCTTGAGATGGGGCTCACTTTCAATCCTAATCTGAGTTGGGATCCCTCTCCATGGTAGCCACATATGTGAAAAGTCAAGGGAAAGATATCCCCCTAGACTTTTCATCAAATCTCTGCTTAGTAACATACCATAAGTCTCCGGGATGTCTGCCACTTGGACATCTATATTGGTTTGAATCTCAGGGTCTGATCCTACTTGGACATATACGTTTTTCAACTCTCCAACTACGTTAACTTCTGTTTTGTCAAGTTGGATGACCTTCTTGTTAGTTTGGACAGGGTCCAATCCCAATTTCTTACATATAGAATATGGCATGGCATTGCCTGAAGCCCCTGAATCCAACAAACAGTTATGTAGATTCTTCCCACAAATTCTTAAACTCGGGAGAAATGGTGGGGTACCTACCTTATTTCTATACAAGGCTACATTCATGTCTGCAGCAGGTGCAACCTTGCTTTTTCCTTTCGATTTATCAGCTTGTTCTAAAGCTTTCAGCACTATCTCCCTTTGAGCAGGGCACCACTTTAAGATGTCAAAGTATGACAAAGAAGTTTTTTGTTTCTGCATCTCAGAAACAATATCAAATTCTATATTATAACTTGAATTACTTTTGAAAGTGACAGAGGAATTACCCTTATTATGGAAGTTAGGCGGGCCTTTTGGTGGAGGAGGATTATTATCAGCACCTTGATTTGGAGGCACCATGTGATTACGGGGTGTTGATGTAGTGAATGGACCTTTATTCTGATTTCGCAAGAAGTGTCCTCCTTTGGCCTAAAAGGCTTGGGCATCATATGAATCTTCCTCTGGTTCATTCTCCTCTTGCCTTGGTAAGGAAGGTTCCTCCTCAAAGAGGTCATAAGTCATTGCAGTATCTACTGAGCCGCCTTCTTTGTGAGGATTCCCTTGGAACGTTTGGGCATTTGCATGTGCCATCTTAACAACTTTCTCCATTTCAGGGCAATTCACCTTAGAATGGGTTGCAGTATCATGCAGCCTGCACCAATTAGTCATGAAGTTGAGGTTAGCCACGTTTGCAGTATGTGATCTCTCCTCATTTGCTTGATAGTTATGAGAAACTCCGCCATTATTGGGCCCTATATTCCATTGTATGTTGTTATTTGGCCTTTGGTTGTATCCTCTATTCTGATTCTGATAGCCCTGGTTAGAGGAATTTTGGCTCTGATAACCCCTCTAGTTGTAATTGTTATGATTTTGATAATTACCCTGATTTTGGGAGGGGTTCAATCGAAGCTGAGCCATGTCGTTTGTAACTTGAGACAGTGTTTTCTTCAAGGTTTCTGCTTCATTTGTAAGCTGAGTTGTCTTTTTATTTTCCACATTCTTAGCAACAAGTGGCTGACCACCATGATTTGGTGTTCCAATCTGGTTATGATGACCATAGGAACTTTGAGGAAGTTGTGATTGTTGGAAGAGATCAGGAGTTCCAATAGCAAAGAATGGAACAGGTGGTTGAGTTTGTAATTCAGACATAGGCCCATAATGTGAAAGAGACATCCCTAGGACAGTGTTGAATAGAGGGGTTGGGCTATGCATCTGGTATCCTATTGAAGGGAAACCTCCTCCCAGACTTCCTTGTTGAGAATTGATTTGTTGCTACAGCTTAATAGCTAGATGATAAACTTTGGATAAAGAATCAATATCAACTGGATGATAAGTCCTTTGCAAGAATAAGCCAAGCAAGGGGTCTATAACCCTAAAGTAAGCCTAAATAGCACTGTTCTCAGCGACTAGATAGGGATCTTGCAATCTCCTATACATTCGTTGGAACCTGGTGTTGAACAAGGGCAAAGATTCACATGGCTCTTTCCTGATGCTAGCAAATTGATGGTATAAAAGAGTTGGATCCACATAAACCCTGAATTGATTGATGAAAGCGTTTTCCAAGTGTGTCCAGGTCAGAATGGAACCTTGAGGAAGATTGAGGTACCAATTGTATGCCATATCCCCTAAGGAGTAAGGGAACAGCCTACAAACTACATCATGGTGAGCTATCTGAGCTCTAGTACAAGCATCCTTGAAAGCTTGTATGTACTCTTCAGCACTCCTTGATTCACCATGAATGTACTTGGGGCAGAATCTTTCAGGGTTCTTAGGCATGTCGTGAAAACCTCCAGGGATAGTCCCCAATGGAGAGGGATTATTCTGAAAGAACGCCATTGGTGGCGGCGGTGGTGGTTGAGCCAGCTGTGATGACAGTTGAAATGGATTAAGTGGTGGATTGATGGGTATCCACTGGGGTATTGGTAAAAAGCCTGGTGAAGTGAGCGGAGTTGATAAGGGTGGTATGATAGTTGCCCCAGTCCTGTGACTCTTGTGTCTTGTTGGGGTCTTAAGTTCTATGAAAGGTGATGGATTTTCAGTTGATCGAAGAACTCTGTGGGGCCTTTTTGGGGAGAGAAACCTAGTTTTATCCAGTTTTCCCTTCTAGGCCCTTCTTCTAGTGTCAGTTCCTGTTGACGTGTGTTTTGGCATAGCAACATGCAAACAGAATATTGCTACTTTGTTTCTCCTAAAAGAGAAAGATGATCACATAGATATCTTAGCTCCCAAGGTCTTCGTAGTTGGTTCTCAACTGTGCTGATGTCCCTCAGTGGTCAATGTAATAGTAATGTTCAAAGGGCCTGCTGGTGTTGGGCTTGTGGATTGTTCTAAGACAAAGCATGAATTTAAACCTACTTTAACTGGGGTTTTTAAAGAAACATAAAAAGATAGATCAAGGTTTTGGTAATGAGGAGAATGATGATTCATCTAACTTAACTAGACTTGTTACCTCTCAAGGAATTGCTAACTAAAACTGAAGAACAAAATTAACTTGTGATTAACACCAGTTACATTCATTCACAGTGTTGATTTCAACAACTGATTATAAGTTACCATTTAAACAAAACACAAAATAAGATTTAATTCCTTGAAAGCTTTCAAAATCAAATGATTAACTTAAGATAAATACCATTCTGGAACACAATATGAAGTAGATTCGAATTTGGTTGCTTCTACTGTCGATGAGACAGATAAGCAACATTTACAAATCTAGCACAATCACCAGTGTACAGAAAACCTACGTCTTCAGACTGCTTCCATCTACACTAAGGAAATTGGAAAGATACATTCCATCCTATGCTGAATCTAATTCCTAACTGAGAAGACAAAAGAAGCTCCCTTTACTAAGAAACAGGATGCAGTTCTATCTCCTCTAATTTCTAACCAAAAAAGAAAGGCCGACCCTTTACAAAGAGGCAAGAATCCCATATATACACCACCTCTCGAAAAGAATGTCGGCCCCCGTTTTTAGGGTTTACAAAATATCCGTGTTGTCAGGGGGTCGGCGTCTAGATCTTTTGAAGAAAGTCGGTTCTGCATTAAATGCGAATCCCTAGTGTCCATGTCGGTGAAGGATCGTTCCAGGGGTGATTTGTAGATCTTTTGCAACTACCGCATTTACTTCTATGCCTCCGTGTCCCTTTTCGAACTCCAGCGGAGCTGCCTTGAGTGCCCTAAAATATCACCATTAATGTCGAACTACCCCTGTCAGTAGATACCAGTTGTCCCTTTGACTCACAATTTCCTCCTCCTTTGGCTCTCTTCGCGCTCGAGATCGGTCCCTCTGCAAATTGTTGGCAAGACTAACTTCCTTCGCCGAGACACTATACCGAAGTCGCGTCCTTTCACCGAGAGCTCACTTCACTTTGGGGAGACCTTGCTTGGTTGGCGAGACGTTATACCGTGCTCAACATGTTATACTGAAGGCACAAAATATGTCGGTGGGACCGTATTGGGTCGGCAAGACCTTTCGCCGAAGCTGCCTCCCTGCGCCAAGATTTTCCCAATCGGCAAGACTTCATTCCTTCAACAAGACATCACGCCGAACTCAAATCCTTTGGCAAAACTTCCTCGAGAGACATCTTCAGATAAATAACTCGATCCTATAAAACAGATGCCTCCATTAGTTCTCGAAGGCAAATAAAATATATCATTATTTGTCATGTCATTAATTTTATCAAAAAGAAACACAACTCCGGTGGAGGCGGAAGCGGGACCAAGACAGAACCGGAAACAACACTTCCCTTTTAAAACTGGTGGAGGCGGAACCAAATCGGGATCGAGACGAGAGGCAAAATTTTACGAATCCCAGCGGAACTGGGATCGGGACAAAACATGACCCAAAAATGACATCCCTCGCTTTAAAACTGGCGGGGGTGGGGCCAAAACGGAAATTGGAACCGGGACCGGAGTCTAGATGGGAACGAGCTAGGGAAATAATCAACATTTCCAAGTTTAGCTCTCATTCCAGCTCTGCATCCACGAAGAGAACCAAAACGAGAAGGACAGGGAACAGATGCCGGCAGGGTCAGAGCAAAAACCGATCCCAGGCGAACAACAACGGGAGCGGGGGCGGAACCAAATCCGAAATTGAAACTTCTTCAAAGTTTCAGTTTCGGATTCCATCCCGATCCCGCCTTCAACAAACATACAAAGAAAAAAAGGGGAAAGGAAGAAAAACACCCCGTGACCAAACGGTCGGAACGGGGGCAACAAACAACGAACAAGGCGGAACCAAGATCGGAACCAAACCCGAGCCAAAAACTTTTTCAAGTTTCAGGTTCGGATTCCGTTCCGATCCCGCTTCCGACATCACCCGAAAAAGACAGAAGGGAGAAGAAAGTGTAAAGAACCAGACCAAATTTTTTCTGATTTTTGAATGCAATTACAACAACATACAGAAGGCACCCGTTAGGGTTAGATAAATCAACCAGCAGTTACAATATAACTCTTTGCCAAGAATGCGCACTCAATCTCAACAAGAGAGAGGCTGTCATATGGCAAGAGGATCGTCAGTACAATAAATCAGAACTGCAACTGAAAGTAACTCAACACCAAGTATGTGCTACCCAAACCAGAATGGAATGAGGCGACCATTTGGTGGAGATTTAAAGAAATACAAATGCAACTTCGAATAAACTCAACACCCAGAATGTGCTTTCAAACCCGGAGTGGGAATGGAGCTACCATAGGGCGGAGATGAAAGATATTACAATGCAATTCAACTGTAGATAGGCGGCAAGCCAGCCTCTTCCACTTATTCAGTGGGCAGTTACAAATATGAGATTAGCAAGAATAAGAAAGATGCTGACAGTACTACTGTTCAGCTTACAATATCAGAGATTTATCTGTTAAGCACAAGATAAGAGTGTTCCCAATGCTGCAACAAAGTACAATGCTTTCCTTAATACTCTCAATGTCTCTCCTTTCAAAACCTAACTCAAATGATAGATTCTATGCAAGCTGTTATGACAGAACCAAGACTGAAAATGATAACCAGCAGTACAGTAACTCAATGAAATGCACACAACTCACTCAAAACTGACCCAAATGACTTCAAATCTGATGCAATAGACCCTCAAGAAGATGGCGCCTAGCTTAGTTATGAGAAAGGACAGCTAAAAGTGGCTATTAATTAATGGCACGGATCCCAAAGCACTCCAGGAAGGGCGCCCTACAAGGAATGACGAATTTGCTTTATAAAATCATAAACTTCGTATTAAAATCTGCAAATATTCATGAAGGGTCACTTCCAACAAAGAAAACCAATGAGACAATACCCAGAACAACTCTTTTGTATTTTTTGATTTATGAGTGAAACTATAGATTCAGCCCTGTTATCAACAACTACAGAAAATGACATAAAATGCAATAAACTGAACTACATAAGTAAACCCAAACTACAAATGCAAACCTCACTACAAAAAGTCACTCAAAACAAGCAAACCTCTCTACTAGGTGCTATCTCTCAAGCACGAAGTCGAGCCAAGGCTAGGAGGCATTCATTCCTCAAAGCAATCCAACAACCATTTCGGCAGCATAACAATACTCAAGATATCAGATGCCCAAATGAAGACCCAAGCTCTCCTTTTATAACTTTGTAAAAACTCTCCAGAAGCTTCTAGAAACCCTAATTTTCAAATTTGAAGTAACTCCTTTTCCCTCAAATTTGGGTGCCCCCTTTCATGAAGTTAATATTTCTTTATTTTAAAATCTTTTCCTTCATAAAAAGGCATCCTTTTCTCCAAGTAATATTTTTTGACTTTAGAAATATAAAATATTTCCTTCATGAGACAATACCCCTCAAGGTCCCCTTCTTTAAAACAACTTAAAGTCATAATACTAGGACAAGGGGTTATTTTATAGAATAAAACATTATTGTCTTTAAAATACTTATTCCTCCAAAATGAACCCCTTACGCCAAAATTCAGAATTACCCAATGAACTGCCAGAAGAGGAAAGTTGACTGAGCTGGTGCTGACTGGACCATTGCCAAAAATAGAATTTACTAAAAATAGTAAATTCGGAAAGTTGCTCGGAATGCAATGCATGCGCCACCATTGCGAAGCTCTCTGAAAACCCAGAAGGAATCCAAAATCCGAACACCCAAACTCCAACAAACAAAACCCTGAATCTTCAAGAGAACCCGCCAAATAGACGAAAACCCTAATTCTGCCTCTAACTAGCCGACAACACCCCGGGGATAGGCCATCAATCACTGAGAAGGGCAGTGCTAAAAACGGGGACATTACAGAAAGGAAAAAGAGGAAGAGGAGGAAAACCCCACGACAGAACAAAAAGACCCAAAAAGCCAAAGAACGACAAAACGCGGAACTAGGACCAGAACGGAACAAGAACCTGAAACTTATGAAAGTTTCAGGGTTCGGTTCCAATTTCAGTTCCGAGTCCGCTGGAACAAAACGAAAAGACGTGCGAGAGAAAAACACAAGAAAGAGGCAGAACCGGGATCGGGGAAGGAAAAGAAAACTGAACTTGGAAAGAATTCCAAGTTTGGTTTCCGTTCCGGTTCTGGGTCCACCAAAACAAACCAAAATGCGAAGGGAAGAACCCGACGACGAAGAGAAAGGGAAAGGTGGAATCGGGGTTGGGATGGAACCTGAACAAAAAACTTTGAAAAAAGTTTATTATTCGGATTCGGACCCGGACCCGACTTCGAGAAAGAACAAAAGACGAAGACAAAGAACCGTCGGAACCGGAACCGGGGACAGAACAAGACCAGAACTTAGAAGGAATTTTCGAGTCCGGTATTGGTTCCGGTTCCGCTTCAGACAGAACTTTAAAAGAAAAACACCTAAGGCAGAAAACCAAAGGCCAAAGGGAAAAGACAAAGGGGGACCCATTTTGTTCCAGAATAAAATGGGGTGGTTATGCAAGGCATAACAGTAAGGACATCATTGCAATCAAAAGGGAATTCATCCCAATGTGGATCCTTGTCATACTTAGGTGCCAACACACCCGAATCCAAGGGTAAAAAAGTTTATCACTTTGTTTAGAGAGTAAATGTTCATTGTGCTCCTCTTGAGTAGTTGCCTTTCCAAATAAGTCACTCTTCAACTCATAATCACTAAATTCATCATAATCATCTTTCTCCATAGGCTTGATTTGGAAGTCCAACCCAAAGCCACCTATGTCACCGTTAACCACATGGGATAAAGAATCATCATTGTTCGTTGATCCAAAAACATCATCTTTCTTGTTTTCCTCATGCCCATCATATAAAGGTATCTCAACTTCATTGGATAGCTCTAAGGAAATATTCAAAGCAGTTGTTACACCAAATCCTTCGTGCACAACCTCATCAACAGCAATTGCATGCATGACCAAAGAGTCATCCTGAGGCTTTGTCTCACATTCATCATGCTTCAAAGCAACCACTTCATCTAATTTTTATGTTGTAAACTTCTCTTCAACCACTTGCTCTTCATTGAACGCCTGATGTCTCAACTTTGCCACCTCCCTAGAATGAAGTTCTAGTTCCTTCTTGTCAAACCTCTCTATGAGTCTCTCAGTGAACTTAGTATATGGTGTAATCTAAGTATGCTCCATTATGATCATATCATGATGCCACCACTTATGTGCAACTCCATCAAGATGCATAGTTGCATATTTTATAGATTCCTCTTTAGGCATGGGGTTTTGATTGAAGTATGTGTCCACCCTCTAAACTCATGCCCTCGTTGAAATCTCATTAGACCCGTCAAAATAAGGAATATTAAGCTTTCCATCTTTCCTTCATAAGTCACTATGGTGTCTTCTATTGCCCCTGTTGGGCGTATGACTCATCCTAAGCTCTATATAATCCCGTAGTGATATGTCATGCTGGAAACCAGGCACTGCATCAATCCAGTCCTGTCTAAATTGATCCTGCAATTCTATTGATGTAAGTTCCTGATTGGGTTGTACCTTTGTTCTTGGTGGAGACATAGACAAAAGAGGCCTTGCCATAGCTGCACCATTCTACTAATTACCAACTTTGTGTTGCCCAACTCCATTACCTTGTCCCATTTTGTCCATTCTTTGTATTAGTTGTGCCATTCGCTGATTGGTTTCCTGTGCTAGTTGAGTGGCTTTATCTTGTTCCTTGACCAATGCATCCAAGAGTTGCATCATACAATTTGGCTTACCAATATTTCTTTCAGCTTCTTATCTTGTTTCACCCATGTTTTCTTGGTACCTTCTTTCTTGGTCACTAATGCTCATAATTTTTTTATCACCCACTGGCTGGTAGGATGGTTAGAACTTTGATACCACTATAATAATCAACCCCAAATTTTTTTTTTTTGTTTCCCCCTGAGTTTGCTGCTTGTTGGTTGTGGTTTTTTAGGAGATGTTTTGCATAGTATTTCATAGGGTTTGCAAGTGTTTTGACATTACATGAAGTACACAAACAAGTGCATAAAATGAAGAGCAATATGCTTGTAAAGAACATTTACCAAAGTTTCAATAATCTGATTTTCTCAATGACAAATAAGTGCAGATTTACATCTATATTATATCAGATTTCAAAGAAAACTTCAGACTTGATGTAAGTATCATAAAAGCAACAAAGAGGGTTCTTCCAAAAGCAACGCACAGCATAAAAAACTCGAGCAATATTCACCTTGTTCACCAACCACAAGGCCGACCCCTCCCTAGAAGTTCAATTCACTCTGATACAAGGCGCGTGTCACGCAATATTCAGATCCACCAGGAGCATCAAAATGAGACAAGAAAGGCCCTATTCTCCTTGCCTAAAGGCAACGCCCAAATGCTGCAACAAACCTCAATAACCAGCAACCAAAGCCAAACCTTTAACAGATTACAAACTGAGAATAAGCCACCAAGAAGGGCGTCCCTCCTTGGAAGTACGACTTGCTCTAGAAATTCTTTTCCTTTACCAAAAAATGCAAGTTAATGCTCTTTGGAATCACCATGAGGAGAGAAACAGATAGAACCAATACCCATATTGATTTCACCAACCAACTCAAAGTTATAAGCAAAACCTGATTTAGGGCCAAGCTCTAAAACACCCGGAAACTAATTTCAAACACACCAAATTCATCAAGAACTAACACCAAACTGAATCCAAGCAAATTCACACCAAAACCCAACTAAAATCCACTCAAAAGAATTGGTAATTCTTTTTTCTTTACACCTAGATGTGATTCCTAATTGAAACCACCAATCACCAACTTGAGCAGGTCTTTCACTGCCAAAACTAGTCTTAGACGAGAGTTTTTGTCCTCAAATCCGTTTCCTCAGTCCTCTAGTATCAAACCAGCAGAACCTATGTAAGTCGTCAAACATCCATAAAGAATGAGCTTCAAAAATCAATTTTTAAAAGATGCCTCCATCAATTAGGGCGACCCAACAACCCTAAAAACCAACGCCACTTTTTGGAGACATTATAATTTTGATTTAAAATGAATTTCACCCAACTTAAGGTAATAACACTAGGTGCCATGGTCCTTTTACGTCCCCTTTTTAACCCTCAATGATAAAATATAAAGTCACTTTATAATAGACCTTTTTCGAAGCATAAATCAAATATTAAATGATTTAGCTTAAGTAACTTTATACCAACTAAATTTGTGCTGCTGTGATTAGCCTGACCAAGTCCAGTTACTCAAAATAGACTTACATTGTTTAGTAAGTACTAAAAATAGCAAGTGACACCCCAAAGGCTCGAACTGGAGAAATTTTGATATAACACCAACTAATTTAGCCTAAGTAACTTTATACCAACTGAATTTGTGCTGCTATGATTAGCCTGACCAAGTCCAGATACTCAAAATAGACTTACATTGTTTAGTAAGTACTAAAAATAGCAAGTGACACCCCAAAGGCTCGAACTGGAGAAATTTTGATATAACATCAAGACTTACTGTAGACAGTGAACACCATATTGGCCCTGCTAAAAATAGAAAGCCACGCCTAAAACACTGAAAAACCCCACAAAAAGTACTGGTACAAGACATTAAAGCTCATAGGATAACCTCCACTCGTTGCCCGAAAAGGAAACCCTACACTACTCTGCCTATCAAACCAGTTACTAAAAATAGCACTTACTAAAAATAGTAAGTGTGTCAAAACCAGACTGATCCAAAAAAGGACATTGAAATGGGGACATTACACATACCGTCTGCCATACTGCTGGTACCATGTCATGTTTTCTCCATCCACTGTTGGAAAACCTGTTGGATTTGGTATGACCCACCATAGTCTGTACGAAGTCACTAGTGTAGGGAGTTCCTGATTATTTTCTTTGGCATACTAGATTACCTCTTCGTTGTATCCATTTGGTTGTGCGGTGATAAACATATCTTTTTCCATCATTACGGTTCTCAAGCATGGTCCTTCCTTTTATGTATATACATTTCATTCATTCTCATCCCAATCATCTTCGTCCAAGTCGCCTTCCTTCTAAACTGCTTTTTCCTTTCTTTCCTTCTTTGCTCTATCCTTCTCGACTTCTTCATCCAGTTCATATGATAGGTATCCTCTTCTCCTTCGTAGGGTGCATGAAACTTCCAGTGGCCCCATACTCTTTTCCATAGTATTGATGTTCTGAACAGTGCATTAGTTAAATGTTTATGAACCCGGGGTACTGCAATTCCTTCCACTCTTTTCCTAACAAGTCTTTCAACTATTCTCTCCCCTCCTGGTGTTGTCTAGTCTTCTTCTTTTACAAGTTGGCTTCCATTTATTCCCCAATCCTGTTCTTCTCTGCTTCCACTTTCGCTCACTACCCAATCTTCTTTCATTGCGTATCCCAACATATTTATCCCAATTGGTTCTTTCTTTCTCTCTTGATACGGTTTTAATCTTGATCCATCAATGGAGTTTGGTAACAGAGTCCCGTCTAAATTCTCCAGTTTGATTGCGCCATTCTCACCAACTTACCTGATTTTAAAGGGCGCCACCTGACCTTGAATTTACCTAGCTTAATCTCGTTACAGTCATTATACTTTAAAACTAACTGGCTTAATCGGAATCTCATTTGGCGAAGGTGCTTGTCATGCCAATACTTCCTTCTCATCTGCATTACCTCAGCCATTGTGCCAATATTCTTTATTCATCAAGTTTGTTTAGCTAAAATAACCACTCCTTCAGGCTATCTATATCGCCAAGTCTATGAACTTATATCTATTTGTATATATTTATACACATAAATATGTCATTATATTAATCTTACTTCCCTTATTATTGATTCATATCTCTGTTAGGTCTATATATATCTCATTACATTTGCATACTTTATCTATTAGATCTCCACATTATATCTTTGCTGGTGTATATGATTTATCTTCCATACTTCACTGCCCGTGCTATCAGAATGCAAATTTATTTATTATTCCTCAATGATTCCCTGTTTTTGATAGAAGGTATTCCTTATTTACTGCTGCAAACTTCCTATTCTATCTCTCCCTTCAACTTGTACTTTCTCCTCCTATTCATACCATATCGTGTCCCCTCATAAAGGGTGTGAACTCTTAAGAGAGGAGAGAATCTTAAGGGGTGTGATTCCTAAAAGGAGGTCCGCCTCTTTTAACTCTATTATTGTTTAAGATTAATCGTTGCCTCCCCTTAATGAATCGGTGCAATAACTTTAATCGCTACTCCTAATACTCTCTCCTATGTTTGTCTTTTTATCCCTTTTCCTCTACTTTCACAGACACGATCCCTTATTATGCTTACGATTCACCAAAGGCTCAAACAATGCTACCCAATTACCAAACCTTGGAGTTAAGTATAAACCGTTCCATCTTTATATAACAAACGCGGCTCCTTGAGAGTAACAAACACAGCTCCCTAAAAGTATCAATTCGTCCTGATTAATGATTCGACACTCCATCTTCAGAATCCTTTAGCGTATAAGATATGTCAGTGGCGGCATATTCAAAAATTCATTCGCTCAAATGACATTCATATTTGGAAACTTCGTGGCTTCCATATTACTTTTGCGTCTTTTGGTTTTCGTTGATGTAGCGGCTCCTTTTGCTGTATGTAGTGACTTCCCCAGTAGAAAATCAATTATATTAAACTAGTGTTATAATTCCCAGCACTAATCCTTAATATATTTATGGTTTGGGCCATTCAATAGGTGTAATTATTTATGTTTGTTTATATATTTTATGTTTCCTTGTTTTAATGTATATTTTATATTATAATAATAAAATTCTAATAATATCAAATTGTTAATATTGTTTCATTGATATTTATATTGTTATATTTGATTATAATTATAATATTATCTTATGATAATTATAATTAGAATAATATTAAATTGCTAATATTCTTCTTTATATATTTCAATATGTATTTTATTTATTTACATTTCAATGATTTATATCTCAGTGTTACTTTTCGGGGGCATGACACAAAGTGGCAAAACTCTGTGCAAAAGAGCACTCGACAAGTGGAAGACCAAGTCAAGTAATGAGACGTAAATGGAAGCTTTCAACCAGCATGAGGAAAGGAGGACTTTCAATCCATCATTTAGAATAGCAATGTCAACACAAAGTGAATGATGAAGGAAAGATAGTGTATTGTCAAAGCCAATCACAACTCATTGATGGCTTAAACAACCCAAATCCATGCCACTTAAGTGGTAAATCGGCAAATATGGCATAAAACTCGTTCAACTACTAAAGAGGCACACTTTCAGTATGGTCAAGCCATGGCAAATTCGTGCAAAAGTAGCAATAAAGTGACTACAAAAGTGCACCTAAGTTGAAACATGTATATACCACAAGTAAGGCACACATTTTGACGGGTTAAACCAATACCAAAGCATACCTAAGGAGTGGCAAATGAACACAAAATCCATGCCATTTCACTTAAATCAAATTAATCAAATGCCAGGTGCAAATTTGTCTTGGCTAAAACATGACTAATGGGTTATGAAAATGCACTCAAGGCACTTAAGTGAATTGTCACTTGAAAAGCAAACATTTTGGGTGGTTGAGCCAACAAAAATCTCTGCCCAAAAGGTGGCTGATCAGCTACAAAAGCACACCAATAACTTAAAGGTTAAAAGGCATCTAAGGCGCGCCTTCAGCATGGCTTAACCCATATAAAACTCCACCTGAAGAGTGGTTGGGAAATCAAAAGAATCCACCCTAAGAGAAAAAAAGAAATTGTTTGGTGTTGAGTGCACAATTGGGATAGTTTAGCCAAAAATGCATCCAAGCATGGTGAATGCAAGACAAGTTCCACCTAAGAGGAAGACTGGTTAAGTCAAGGATTGGATGTTGAAATAAGGTGGATTGATCAAGGGATAAATAACAATCCAAAGCATGTGGAGGTAGCCATGGACAAAGGTTTTAAGGTTCCAGCACTCACAAACAAAGCAAAGTCCTTTCCCGTTGGCTAAACAAGTAGATCAATCAAGGCTTTCAAACACTTACTGAATGTGACTCAAACAGATCAACAAGTTCAACATTCCATTGACAAAAAATCCATCCCATGTTCAAAACCAATTTTATTTTTAAAAAATGCTATTTTTAGTTTTTACTAGGTATGTTTTTTAAAGGAACAATGAGAGGAGCTCAAAAATCCAATTTTCTGATTTTTGGAAGTTGCTTTTTTAGAAAGCTATTTTTTTGGAAAATTGTTTTTTCAAAGGCAATAATCAATTTCATATCCATGATGCCCTTGGAGGAATTGCTAGGGTTGAGCATTCAATTTCAAAACGTCAAAGTCAGAGAATGTTCATCAAGTTAAGGAGTTGTGTTCGACAAGTTTCATTGGCTTCAAGGAAAAGTTCTCCATATTTCAAAGGCTTCAAAAGGTTTAACAAAACTTGAAGTTAGAGATGTTTTATATTTTTGGTAGTAGCTGGAGTGACAAAATTTGTTATTTTTTGAAGGGATGGATGTTAACTTATTTTTAGGATTCCATTTATTTAGATGTTATAGAATTGGGTGATTTTATCTCCTTATTTTAGAGGATAGAGATAGGATTTCTTTAAAGTGAAGCTTTAATGGGGTTAATTTATTATTATTTTTCCTTTAAAGCTGCCTCTTGAGATTTTATAAATGTCTTGAGGGCATGATTTGCAATAAGGATATTTGAAAGCAGTATGCAGCTGAAATTGTCAGCAAACTTTATTGTGTTTTTGTGAATGATAAATAGATACTAAGCCTATGCTACATAAATTTTCATTCAATCTTTGAATTCAAGAGTGCTGTGTTTTCATTAATGAATATTGGTATAAGTTGCACTTGTGCTTCAGAAGCTACAGAGCTTTTATGGGATCCATTTATTACTATTTTGCCTTTAAAGCTGCTTCTTGAGAGTTTATATATAAGTGCCTTGAGAACATAATTTCTAATAAGAAGGATATTGAAACACAAAGTTATGCCATCAAAATTGTCACTTAAATTTTACTGGGTTTTTGTGAATGATAACTAGATGCTAACCCTATACTGCAGCAATTTTCATTCAATCTTTGATGTCAAGGGTTGTGTTTTCATTAATGAATATTGGTGGAAGTCAAACTTATGCTACCGAAGCTTTATTCAAGTTGAAGTTATTGCCACTATGATTGAATGTTGTAATTTCATGAATTAAATTGATAGAAGAATGTATTTCATAGAGTTTAGTATTGGCAAAATCCATTTTTCTAACTAATATGCTTTGTATGCAAGTTAGTTGTTTATTTCATGAAATCATATAATGTTCACTCACTTAACTCTTTGTCATTGATGCAGTTCTGTTGGTTTCTATTTAGCAAATAAATCAGCATCCATTTATGCTTTTCCTTCAAGTCTTTGCTCGCAGCTGAATATTGGTCTTTGCTTTAACCAGTTGGAAGTTGTCTCCATTCATGCTTGCATTAGTTTACCTACTTTAAATCTAAAAATCTCACTGCAATTTTTGACTATTGACAGTTTGGTGCTTGCATCCAGGAAAAAACTATAGTCATAGTAGTAACCTACATTTGATGCAAAACCTACTTCTGAATATTGTACAGTGTGCATACATGTCAGTTTTGTTTATGGTTGTAGGTTTTATGTTTAGTTAGGGGTCAAGGAGCTTCCCCTTATAATTTGAAGAATGATCTAATCAAACACATTGTATGAATTAAATTGTCTTCAAAATGACAAATTAAAACACCAATAGACTTGATAATTGCATGAATCAACCATATGTATTTAATGACCATCAAAATGAATGCCTATCTAATTACTATCAGAATGAATTTTGGAAGACTTTGGTCAACGTTATGTCAATTTACAAATGCAATCCATATATTTTCCATTCTTTACAAAAGATAATTCTAGAAATTTCTTTTTATAACAAAGAATTTCCTCACAAAAGCAGAACATGAATTCTGGCCAAGTATTTTCCCTGCTGTTGGGAAGTTTCTTAACCACTAAATAACTAATAACAAAATATCATTCCCTCTAATAACAAAGAATTGGATTAAGAGCACTTGCAGCTTGTTGTGTTAGAAGAGAATCCCCACAAGTTATTTTCCAAAATGTGAGATATTTGAAGACATCCATGCAAATAGATATTTTAGAGGTACTTATAAATGATTGACCTTAACCTCATTAGGGAAACCTTGGATAAAAATTAGGAACATATTCAGGGCTTCAAACAATGTGCAACTAGAGAGATTAAGTATGAAAATAAGCCTTCCAAAAACTTAACTCCATAAATTCTATGGGCTCATGTCTATATTCAACATGAAAACATAATAATCAACAGTTACTCAGATCCACAATACCTATATCATTATTTGCTAGGCCAGTCTGCCACAACAGTATCACAATCGTGGCAGTTGAAACTTGATAATACAAACCATGAACCTTGAGGAAGGTCCCATTACCACTCAATAGTCAAATTCAATAAGAATCTTGTTCTACACTAATTCTTAGCATTTCATTAAAAATTCACATGCCTAGTTCTGTGAGACTATGTACTTTCATATATATATATGTGTGTGTGTGTGTGTGTGTGTGATATCCATTTCGTTCTTTGCAATTTCATTGCCCAAAAATTAGTATATGATATCATCATACATATATAAACAGAAAAAAGTTCATTAAATGATCATAGATTAGTCATAGAATCTTCTTTACCATTATAGCATGGGTAGTATTCACTGTGTCGAATAAATGTGTCTCATGGTGTACCATGCTTACAAGACATGTGTAGAATTGAGTTTTTTGAAAAGGCTTTAGAAAATTTCAAGAAAATACAATCGGAAAGAGAAAAGATGAACACCACAACCTTTGATAGCATACTTCTTTCCTGTTCAGAATTGCGGGTGTTGGAATAGCTTAGACTTCCATCAAAGCATAAAGGATAGATGAATTCAGGTGAAGAACACAAGGAACAAACTGCAAGGGGGAATCAGGAATAAAAACGCATCACTTTATTTCCTCACTTGTCACCAACATGCCATTTGGAAATGCGGAACAAGATCCTTCTGGAGTTCTCATTAAGACAAACATTGTTGCTCACACAAATCCTGCTGTATTCATCTTGGCATTTTATTGCACATTCACATGTGTATGAAGGTTTTTAGTTCTGCAAGATCATATATATGTAATATATCTAAATCCACAATTCACATGTTTTTGTTTTCCAGGTGATTGCACCAAAACACTTCTCAAATAAGGTATTTGGGAATACAAAACTTGGACCCTGAGAGTCCCCATTAAGACAAATATGCTCGACTCAAATCCAGCTATGTTTAATCCTTAGCATTTCTCAAACATTCACATGCCTCACTGGTTATTGCACAAAATACTTCTCAAATAAGGCATTTGGAAATACAGAACTCGACACCTGGGAGATCCAATAAGACAAATATGCTTGATACAAATCCAGCTGTTTTTAATCCTTCGCATTTCATTAAACAGTCACATACCTGTTGAGGCCCTACTTCTGCAAGATTGTATATGCATAACTCAGCTGCGTTGTTTGTCAGATCATTCCACAAGAACACTTATCACCATCATGGGGTTTGAAAAATCAGAACATGACCCTTGGGGAAACTCCAATTAAGACAAACCCTGATGTACTTGAGTTTTAGCATTTTATTAAACACTCAGATGCTTTCCAAGGCTTCTAGTTCTGCAATATATACTTTATACCTATGATCCCCAATACCTATTTCATTATTTGCCAGAACACTTATCAACAGCATCACATTTGGTAACACAGAACATGACCCGTGGGAAAGCTCCTGTTTAGCCAAACAAGATTGTTCAATAAAAATTTTATTTCTAGAATCTTATCAAAAATTCACATGCCTTGTAAGGCTCCTACAAGATTGTATATGCACATATCTATGATCCACAATAACCTTTTCATTGTTGCCAGGTCACTGCACAAGAACATTTATCATCAACGTGGTATTTGGAAATACAGAACATAACCCTGGGGGATCTCCCATTAAGGTAAACACAATTGCTCGATACAAATAATGCCATACTAAATTCTTGGCACTTTACTAAACATTCACATACTTATTGAACATATACAGAAGTATATACGATATCTATGCATGCCCACACACAAATATATATGATGTTTACTTTATATTTTCCAGGTCATTGCACAAAAAACACTTATCACTAAAATGAGACTTGGAAACACAGAGAAAGGCCCATGGGGGGATCCCATTTATGAAAAAAGTTGCTCAACACAAATCCTTGTGTTCTTGGTTCTTGACATTATATTCAAAATTCACATGTCTGTTGTGGTTCCTGGCTCAGCAAGACTTGAGGTTCTGTATTACCAGATATATATAGACACCCAATATCTACTTCATTCTTTAGCAGGTCAATGCATAAGAACACATATAACCAACATGGATCCACGAATACAGAACATGAGCTTTGAGAAGCTCCCATTAAGACAAACATGAGTGCTTAATACAAATCCTGCTATAGTAAATGCTTTGCATTTCACTAACCTCAAATGCCCATTGAGCTTCCCAGTTCTGCAAGGCTTGTATATATGGATATATTTATATCCATATCAATATACACGTGCTGATAAAGACACTTCCCATTTCATTATCCCCATTTAAATATATATGGATATATTTATAGCCATATCAATATACACGTGCTGATAAACACACTTCCCATTTCATTATCCCCATTTATATATATATATATATGGATATATTTATAGCCATATCAGCATACACATCGCCCATATGGAACCTAATAATATTATAATACTGAATAACCCTTGGGAGCATACTTCACTTAAGCTAACAAGATTACTTAATACAAATATTGAAGTACTTATTTCTTGGTATTTTATTAGAAATCGACTTGCCTGTTGTGATTTCTGGTTCCACAAGAATTTGCTATACACAAAGAAAACTTCTACAGTATGAAATTTGGTAATACAATACAGAACCCTTTCAGAAATTTCCAGTAAGGCTAATTTATATTTGTGGACATACACACACATGAAGAAACAAATTGGGTTGTCGAAAAGCAGTTATCCTCTCATCCCAGAAATCTCAGTACTACATAGCAGAACAAACCCACTCATCACCGATATGGAACCTGATATGACTGAATATGATCCATGGGAGCATACTTCACTTAAGCAAACAAGATTACTTAATACAAATCTTGATGTACTCATTTCTTGGCATTTTATTAAAAATTGACTTGCCTGTTGTGATTTCTGGTTCCGCAAAAATTCGCTATGCACAGAGAAAACTTTTAAAGTATGAAATTTAGTAATGCAATACATGACCCTTGAAGAAATTTCTATCAAATCTCGTTTATATTTGTGGGCATACACACAAATGAAGAAACAAATTGGATTGCTGCAAAACAATTATCCTCGATATGGAATGTCGAAGCAGAACAAACCCACTCATCGCCAATATGGAAACTAATAATGCCGAATACGACACATGGGAGCATACTTCACTTAAGCAAACAATATTACTAAATAAAAAACATTGATGTACTCATTTCTTGGCATTTTATTAAAAATTGACTTCCCTGTTGTGATTTCTGGTTCCGCAAGACACAAGGAAAACTTCTACCAACATAGAATTTGGTAATACAATATATGACCCTTTCAGAAATTTTCATTAAGGCTAATTTATATTTGTGGGCATACACACACATGAAGAAACAAATTGGGTCGCTGAAAAACAATTATCCTCCCATCCCAGAAATCTTAATACTACCTAGCAGAACAAACCCCCTCCATCAAAAATTACTTCAACAAGAAGCAAGAATCAAAAGAAAGAAGTAAAACTTATAGTTATCTCATTTGAAACAAATACAAGAACTAATGCGAGGATTATAATATTTTCCAATATAAGTATATAGAAAACTTCTACAATATAGAATTTGGTAATACAATATATAGCCCTTTCAGAAATGTCCATTAAGACTAATTTACATTTGTGGGCATACACACATGAAGAAATTTGAAACAAATTGGGTTACTGAAAAACAATTATCCTCCCATCCCAGAAATCTTAATATTAACTAGCACAACAAACCCCCTCCATCAAAAATTACTTCAGCAAGAAACAAGAATCAAAAGAAAGAAGTAAAACTTATAGCTATCTCAATTGAAACAAATACAAGAACTAATAAGAGGATTATAATATTTTCCAATATAAGTATATAGAAAACTGAATTTGGTAATACAATATATGACCCTTTCAGAAATTTCCATTAAGACTAATTTGCATTTGTCGGCATGCACACACATGAAGAAACAAATTGGGTGCTGAAAAACAACTATCCTCTCATCCCAGAAATCTCGATACTACCTAGCACAACAAACCCCCTCCACCAAAAATTACTTCAACAAGAAACAAGAATCAAAAGAAAGAAGTAAAACTTAAAGCTATCTCAATTGAAACAAATACAAGAAACAATGATAGAATTATAATATTTTCCAATATAAGTCAAAAAGTACAAGAAATGGAGAGAACCTGTCTCAACTCTAAAGACTTGTTCCTGTCATGCTCCATTACATAGCTGCACCAAACACAGAGACAATCACTAGCAGATTGCAGTAACAAACAAATCAAAACAGCTGAAAAGTTAAAAGTATAATTGCTCACCCCACGGCATTGAAGAGGCAGCTGTTATCAGAAGGAATGACCCTTCTCACGACCGCTCCATCATCCATCTTTCAATTTAATAAATAAGTAAAACGAATGAAAAATATCAACCACCAACGAAAGAAAACTAATCTTTATTTGGATTGAAGCAAAGAAATGCAGCTGATTTCTTGATATTGAGATTCAGATGGGAAGAAGCGCAAGTTTGTTGTGTTTCTAACCGCCACAAGGAGAGATGTGGGCTTATTTCTTCTGAGAAAAGACGTAATGATTGTTCTATCTTTAAACGCAAGGCTGTCGTCTGTATTCCAAATTCTATTCTTTTTCTTTTCTATTTTTTTGGGGAATCGAATCCTGTTCAAAATTGCAAGTAGTTTAAATTTGGAATGATAATAAATAATAAAATAATTATTATAATAAAGAAATAGACCAACCCAATAGCACGTTTGAGTGGGATGACGTAAGATTACAGACTTGCCTATACTCTATCCAAGACTACTAGATGTTTTTGAAAACAAAATTATCATTTTTTAAAAGATTAGATTCTATAAATTAATGGGAATTTTTTTTTATCTGTATTGACTCGTATATCACTACTTAAAAAGTGGGTTATTTGGGCTTTCGTTATCAGGGCCGTCATTTTTTTTCAAATAGTATTTTGTTTAGTATGATTAAGCTAAGAAACATAATGAAAATCAATATTTTTATTATATAATTTTGTATAGTTTATTTAAACTGTATAAATGTTTTTAAATATAGTATTAGTATTTAATTGATTATTTTTACCGTATACAATATGTATTTAACATTTTGTTATGTTATATTATTTAACTTTTTTGTTCAACTTTTTAGATTATTTATTCTCATAGATTTGTTACATTTATGATTTTGCTTCTTAAAATGAATTACAATCATGACCTCCTCCCTCTAGTTTCAAATTCAAGTTTAATATTTTCACTTGTCACCCATCAACCAATGCACCCAAGGTTTTGAATTGTCTATAACTTGTACTTAAATACATTGCCCTAAGACATTATAATCATTGAATAGAGGAGAGCATCTAATCAAAATAGGACAACATATTCACAAATTTTATCATTAACACTCACAAGTTCAAGTATCAAATAATCTATATCTACATCAATGTTCAACATCTATATTTATTTTATGTTTTCATCACTATTAAATTAGTATTGGGGTCTAACTACTAACAAGGAATTTGATCACTCTTCCCCACTATTATAGCAATCCCAATGGTGCTTCCTAGCACCACCCATTTTTTCCTTATACAAATATATACCAAGGGAATATCTTCTACATATACCAGGAGTGTCTTTGCTCTAGAAATAATCTCACCATCATATAACAAAATATCGCTATCAAGACTAAAGAGAAGTAGCATGATTGCATCTTAGAATCTCAGAACTCTCACTTTTACTTACCTTAGCCCTCTAATTTCATATCCAGTTCCATATTCCATTTCTTTTGTGTCACAATATCTCTATGTTTAAACTCCACTATATTGATTTTGAGGTAAGTCTTAATTCCACCTCATTCTATTTTTAACACATATTTTTAATCTCAACTAATCATTGCTTAGTTTGATAATTTAACAAGGATTTGAATCTATGGTTAATTTGTCTTCCCTAGATATATTTATAGGTCATATTTATGCCCTAGATTTTGGTAAACTTGACGTGAATCAAACATATATTCTTCTAATTCAAAATATATATTTTAGTTTAATTGAAATAAACCTGTCCACCTAATTTCACTCATCTTATTAGTTAATCCCTTTCCATTTTTAGCATTCTTTTATTATACACCATATTATATCTACATATGTTGCATTCATGTGCTTTATATGGTTTTCATTTGATCTTGTCACTTGGTGACAAGTTATTATTTCTTATTACAAATTTTATCTTCAAAATTGCTTATTAAGGAAAAAACATAGCATTTTTTCATCCACATTGATCACACATTTAGGTAAATATACAACATGTATGCATTATTTACTCTATTTTACATCTATACATCATACTTTGTTTCACACTCAATTTTATTTAATTTTAATTTCATTTTCTCTCTCCTTAATGTGTGCACACTCCTTCGTAGTACACAATTAGAGGGGCATATCCTTACTAATTATATTTCTTACTTTATGTGTATTTTTTACAAGTTGGGAGCACATACTTGTTCCAATAGCTCAAATTCTAGAAACTTCATATCCTTTATCACATTATTATTTTACTTTTTCTACTTCAACATGCATGCTCATTTAGATTTTCATGCACACCCAAGAGAGGGTGAAATTTAGAGGAGAGAAGCACATACCCTTACATTTTAAACCTCACTCATTTTATGCCATCATGTATGGATGTCTTTAATGCATGGTCATAGTACTTAACTAGTTTCTTTTGGTGCAATTATAAAACATCACGTAATTTTGGTGCAATTACTAACCTTAAATCCATATATTGCACTTTGTTAATGCCTCATTACTCAATTCATAGCATATGTAAGCTCTTTTCTAGAGCATTGAACATCCTAGACTAGCTCACACTTGTAATTTTGTACCTCATATTGAATCGATGTTGTAGTCTCATACTTTTGACTTCAAATTCAAGATTATTTTTCCCCACATCAACTCCTCTAGAATATGACCATTACTTATCACCCAACATGCCAAAGGTTTTAAATTGCATGTATAGGGCTTTCATTTAAATGAACCACCCTAGGTCATTCTTGACATTAAATAGATAACAACACATTTGTATATTTGTCACTAACACTTGTAGGTTCAAATATCAACATCTTTGTTCATATTAATATCCAATACCTCTAGTTATTCTTATTTGTATAATTGTTGAATTGGTCTATGAGTTTGATTGCTAGCAATGAATTTGATCTCTCTTCCCCAATATTATAGCAAGTTCCAACAATACTCTCATCATGACCTATGCTTTCCTTACATAAATATGCATTAGATAGACATATTTCATAGTTAAAGGACTACATTTAATCTTGACATAATCATGTCATCAAGACAAAATCACACCACATGAATGACAATATTATTGCATCCTAGGATCTCAAACTCTCAAATTCTAGTTGTCTCATGCTTATCACTCCAAAACCAATTCCAAATTCCAAATTCATTTTGCCAATCACAATGTGTTAGCATCTAAAGTCAATATTATGGGTAGATGCACGAAGTTGAGTCCATGAAATGTGGAAGTTTTTGCCTTAGCCAAAATCCCGAAATCGAGTTCAACAAAATGGGATCTTGTTTTTAATAAACGGGATCTCATTTAGGTTCAAGATCCCGAGCCTGAAACTAAAACGAGATCTCGTTTTGAAAATTTTTCATTTTTGGTAACTTTCCATTTTTTGCAACTTTTCAAAACAGGATCTCGTTTTGAAAACTTTCCTTTTTTGAAAACTTTCCATTTTTGGCAACTTTTCAAAACGCGATCCTATTTTGTAGAAGCCTAAAAAATTATTTTTTTATGAAATGGGATCCCGGTTTTTAAAATATAAATTTTTGGTCAAGTTTGTGCTTTGTTTTTCAGTTCGAGAAAAGGCTTGGGGACCCAATCCTCAGCTTTGGACCTAGTTTGACTTGCAACTTGAAGGTCATGTCAATGTCACAAGAAAATAGTGACTTTGGACATATGTCTAAAGACCTTTTTTGCAAAAAAAAATTAATGAAACAAAAATCCATTATGGATGAGACAATGTAGAATCCAAATATGTAATTTTTTTTACAATTGGATTTTTTTTCTACTTTTCAATTAATTTCTGATGAAACTACCATAAACTTGAAATATCAAGGTTTTTTAGTATTTTAATAATTTTTTATTAAAATATTTTTTTGTAAAATGAATTGCACGAAAACGTACTTCAGACATTTTTTTCAATTTGGAAAAAGAATTAAAAAATGATAAGTTTAGGTCATCTTATGTGTGACATATACGATGATTTTTCAAAACAACAAATATGGCCAATAAAAAAATTAACAAAAATAAATAAATTTTGTATTAGATATCGTAAGAGCAGTAAAGATACATGGAGACTATTCACATGGTTACATCATGAATTACCCCCCCCCCCTCACATACAACAAGGTATTTTATGCCTCTCCCATTAAAAAATCATTACATGCACCTGTAGCAGTTTAAACATTACATCAAAATCTACAACCAATTACATACATATATCAAAAACTAAAGTTGTTTACATAGTGCATCCTGCCTAACCTGCCCAAAGTGGTCACTGTGTTGTCAAAATAGATTACTATGCTACTGAGAAGAGCCCGTGTGTTTTTGTGACTGAAAAATTAGTATGGTCTGACTACACTTGATCCATGAGGATACGAAGTGTAATTATGCCACTAACGTCAATCCCAATAAGATCAATCAATAAAAACTAAACTAGTGATCCATTAAAACTTAACATATTAAACTATGAAAGCTTTAGAAACATGTATTCTAATCCATTGAAACTTATACTATTGGGGGAGTGGTGTTGTATTGATGTGGAGTGGCAACCCTTTCCCAATCTCATGGATAAATGAGCCTGTTTTGATCAATTCTATTGAAAAGAATCGATGAAACTGATGATAGATGTGTGAAGAAACATGATTTTAAAGCTAAATGAACATGATGCAAGCTATTTTAACATGATCTATGCTAAGATGATTGATATGGGTGAGTGCAAAGCTAATCTAAATAGATTTTAAGCTAAAAAGATTGAAACCCTAATTACAAGATATTCTAAACGTATGCATCTATTTTATCATGGAAGCCATTAATGGAAGCTAAACTAATATGCAAGTAAATTAAGATAAAATGATGTTAAATGTGAGTGCAAGTGCAAGTGCAAGTGATTTTAATAGCATAAGTTTGATGTTAAAAGATGGATCCATTTGTCTCCAAATAGTGATCTATTTATAGGAGGACAAATGAGAGATGAAGGGATGAGATCAAAAAGGTTAATCAATGGTCAAGGATGGAAGAAAGATGAAACATGGATCATAGATTCTCATCAATGGATGAGAATCAATGATCACAAGGATCAAGGAAAGAATCAAGGGCTCATATTCTTCCAAAAAAACACACTCAAAACTTCCACAAGAAGTCTTATAAGTTTGTTAGGAAGAAGAATATTCCCTTTTTTCAAATGAGTGAGGAGGGAGAATATTCTTTGGAATATTCTCGTGGGTGAGGGGAAATTAGATAATTAGCAAATTAAAACAAAGTTTTAATGTGCAAAAGGGGAAGAAATATTCCCTTGGGAATATTCTTTTTGGAGGAATGTGAAAAGGAGGAATATTCCCTTGCAAGTGAGGGGAATTAGATTTATTAGTAATTGATAATTAAAACAAATTTTTAATTATGTAATTAGGGGAATTTCATGATATTCATTAAATAAAGTGATTTAATGAAAAGGGGGATAATGATATGATATTTAATCAAATAACTTAGGGTTATTTAATTAAATAAGAGGACTTAGGGATATTAAATTAAATAAATTGATATATTTAATTCAATAAGATGAAATGTTAGCATGGAAGGGGGTGAGTTAACTCAATTAAATTAATTAGATTAATAGACAAAAATGATGCAATTAATTAAATAGCTAGGCGAATTTAATCAAAAGCAAAAAGAGGATGGATTTTAGGAGGAAATAATGTTAGTATACCTGATTCGAGTGCATGATATCATTTAGGACATTTTTAAGTTTCTACAATTGCCAAGGAACATGTTGCGCTATTGGGAAGAGCACTGAACTAACACTACTAACCTTCCTTCCTTCTATGAGAACTAGCATCCATCTGCCATCAAAAAAGATCTAAACCACCATCACGGTTACCAAAAAAATGGGGGGTCTATCACCTTAAACTGTTGCATCCTCCTTCTATGCCCGAGTTTTCATCCTCAAGTGAGCACTTGCTACTTCAAACTTGTCCCTGTTGAAGTCCTTTATACTGAGCAACGGTGGAACATCTTCATTCTAACTGTCCCTTTTTATCTTTTCATTGAATTCTTTCTAAAAAATCTCCAAGGCTCTTAGAAAAATCTCGGTAGTGTATTTCCAATTGTCCCCGAAGTTGGCCTCGTGAAGATTTACAGGCATTGTACCCTCCTCCGCGGAAACCTTAAGAATTTGAATTTGGTGACCTTTATAGTCAATGTTACCTGCACAACCGCATTTTATAAAATGAGTCTTTTGTTTGACTCAGTAAGTGTCCTCCTTATCCCTTTAAAATTTTCATCATTTCTTGATTTCCAAATTAACCAAAGAATTTCAATTACAAAACATATCCAAAAAATTATTGGTTCTTTCCCAATTTTATTGCTTTTAGAAAACAAAATCTTGTTTGAGCAAGGTTTTCCATTAACATCCCAAATGTCTTGATTGTGACAAAACAAGTTCCAAATTTCCTTAGCGCATATACACTCAAAAAATAAATGAATTATAGTTTCTGACACCCTACAAAGGCTGCAAATTTCAATGTCATCCGAACTTATCTTGCATGGTAATTTTTGCAGTGTTAAAATCCATCTGAAGCAAGCCTTCTTTAGCTTGATTGCATTTGTCCAAGCACTTCTCAATAACTTCGACCACGCACTTCTATTTAACTTGCAATTCCAGATCTTATTCAAGTGATTGAAGGTCTCTTGTTGACAAGTAGGTGACTTGTATACAGTCTTTACATTAAGCTTAGTGAGTTTAATACCCCCCTCCCAAGAAAATTCCATATATTGTTCCTCATTGTGGACATAAATTCTTGGAGTATTGATTTCTCTACAAGTCTCCTTAATGATAGAGTAGGTTCTCCTTTGGGTTTCCAGGAGTCTGAACTTAGCACTCAACTAAATCCATTCTCTTAACTGTCTATTTTCAATGATGTGAGAGCTCTTTATTCCTTTGCCAACCCATCCTTTAGCCAAGCACCCTTGTAAGAGAGCTAGGGGTTTGCCATTATGCATAAGGTTCCACCAGATTGATTTGTGTCTAAACAATGTATTATTCATGAAAAAGTTGGAGTTGGTAATATGCACCTTGACATGTTAACCATGCTTTCCAGATACTCTTGAACACCATCAAACCCCCAGGAACCATAGGGTGTTGGCTGCTAAGGATGTCACTCAAGGGGAGGTCCTTCCATGCCTTTTCATGCTTAGGTACTACACTCTACATGTTTCTAATCAGTATTTTCCAAGGATCATCACCATCAAGGGATTTGAAAATCCAAGTAGTGGCTAGTGTGACCCCTTGTAGTTTCAGGTCCTTTAGAACCAATCTGCCTTCTGCTTTTCTCAAACAACACCATTCCCATTTTACCACATGTTTCTTCCTCTTTCCCTTCCTGTCTGACCAAAGGAAGCCTCTTATTTTCTTTTGAATTCCATCCACCTGATAATTGTTGAATAGCCAAATAGAAGTGAAATATAAGTTGTATGAAGACAAAAAAAATTGACAGACCTGAATTCTTCCTGCCAGGGAGAGGTATTGCCTGTTCCATTTACTTAGTTTTAATTCAATCTTCCTTTGGATCCAAAACTACATCTTCCTTAAGTTTGGGCAGACCGCAAAGGGAATGCCTAGATACTTGACTTGATTTAGGGGTCCTCCCCGTGTTGTATACCAAACCTGGCAAGCCAGTTTGGAGAGTTCTCTTTCCAACCCGACATGATGGACTTGGAGAGAGATATTTTGGCACTAGAGGCAACACAAAATAGGTCCAGCTTCACAATCAAGTTGGAAACATTACCTTCATCCAACAAGGGAAAAAGAGCAGTGTCATCTGTGAACTAGATGTTAATTAGTTCACTTTGATTAGGGAGTATTATACTGCTTACCTTTAGTGAGTTGTCATTGGCCCTAAGGATATAATGCAGAGCATCCAAGGCAATATCACAAATAGGGTCGAGGCCAAGGGGCAACCCTACCTGATTGACCTTTCCAGCACAAATTCCTTCATGAGGGAGCCATTAACATCCACCTGGGCTACTGCATCTCTAAATAGAGTGACCACCATATCACAAAAGGCAACCGAAAATCCAAAGACCTCCAACATCATCATGATAAAATCCCATTCAACCCTATCATAGGCCTTCTCGAAGTCAAGCAGCACCATTGTTGCTTTCTGATTTGACACCCTATCCCACTCCATTTCTTCCCTGCTTGTAATTAGGTTTTCAAGGATATTTTTGCCCTTAATGAATCTAGTTTGGGTCTTGTTAATAAACCTTGGCAGAATATTAACCAATCTTTTTGTTAATACCTTAGCAAGGATGTTGTAGGACACATTCAACAAGGTTATTGGCCTCCAATTTCTTATTTGTGTTTTGTCACCTTCTTTGGGCAGCAATTTTATGATGCCTTTTTCCATACTACTTCCTAGAGATCCTTTCTCTAGGGCCTCCTTATACACCAAGAACAAGTCATCCACTATCCAGTCATTGAATACCTTGTAGAACATGGTAGGAAGACCATCTACTCCGAGTGACTTATCATTTTGTAGGGACTGAATTGCATTTTTGATCTCACCTTTGGAGATATCCTTGCTCAGTTCAATTGCTTCTTTCCCTTCTATTTTCTTTGGAATGATAGCTTTAATTTCCTCTCTTGCACTGGAGCAACCATCCCCATTACTCTTTGAAGTAAACAAATGCTTATAGAATCTAAAAAAGAGGCCTTTAATATCCTCCTGATCTATAAAGGGATTTCCTTCACATTGAATCTACTCTGTGTGTTCTTTGATATTCTTCTCCTTTAGAAACCTAAAGAAACATTTTGAGCCTCTATCACCACTTTCCAGCCAATTTAGCTTGGCTCTTATCTTGAGCCCTTGGATTTTTGAATTTTGCAACCTTCTCAGGGTGTCCTTGATAGTTCTATATTGGTCCCCAAGGCCTTCATTCTTTGGCTCATTATGAAGGTCTAATTCAACCTATAGTAGCTTCTCTTGGAGCAGCCCCTCCTTCTTCCTCCCATCAAGAGCTTTTTTCTTACCTATAAGTTGGAACAAGGATTTCTAGCCTTTTCTGTTCAGCTCCCATCTCTTGATGGCGCTCAGCCCCTTGTGCATCCATAGATTAATGTTCTTGAGTGATTTAATTGCAACCACACTATCATTGTCATGGAGCAACTTTGTGTTAAGGAGGAAGCCCCCTTTTTTCTTGCCACACTTTTTCCCCTTCTTTAGGAGCAACCTTATTATTACTAGGTGATGACCTGAGAGTGTTTATGGGTGGACTTTCACCTTGTAGCCATCTCTTAGTAGGTCAGGGATGAACTGATCTTTATTGAAGTAAAACTGGTCCAACCGGCAATAGATTCTCATGCTCCCCTTTTGGGTGTTACACCCAAATGCTAGGGCAAGTCCTTTTTCCTACCTTCCATGGGGTTGACCAAATTCAGTTTGGATTTCATTATTAGCCAAAAAAACTTTTTGTTGGCCTTTTAGTCCATCTCCAAACCCGCATATTTATCCTCCTAGTTTTCAATCATATTAAAATCTCCTCCCAAAATACATGGCACATCACTAAGATCAAAAATCCATTTCCACAGCTTGATTCTCTCCCGTTGCTCATTTGGGGCATATATTGAGCATATCCCAAGTGAATGGTCATCCTTTTGCAAGGTGATCTAGACCTCCCTATTACAAGGAGATGTCCTAAACCCTGAGACAAAGTGACTCCATTCACTAGAGATGATGATGGAAGCCCCCCTTCCCTTTTCATGCTGGGTAGAAAAGTGGGTGGCCCCCCTCCAAGCAAAGTTGAGGTTATTTTTGAGGGAAAAACCCATAGACTTAAGCTCCTACAGTAGAACAACATCTTTTTCCTAGCACTAATTTAAAAATCTTCTAACAATCTATTTTCTATCAGGGGTTTCTAATCCCTTGATGTTCCATGAAAGGCAATTAAGATTCATTGTTATTCGAGGTGCTAGAGGTCTCTTTATCTGCTCAGAAATTTTCAAAGCATTTAGTCACTTTAAGCTCAACTTCCATCTTTTTAGCTATTGGGCTTTGGATGAGCATGCTTCTCTTTTTCCTCTTTGTCTGTGGGAGGACTTTCAAGTTCCCTTTTCCTACTGGGATTACTGTACCTTTGTCTTTCCTCGGCCTCCCCCTTGGCTTGTGAGTTTGCTCAGGTTTGGAGATATTCTCCCCCTTAGTGAATCCCTTAGGAACCATATCCTTTACACAGCTTCTGGTTGCACTGTCTACCTGGGGGTCAATGTTGTCTAGGGTATTCTATAAAACATGGGAAGCTCTTGGTTCACTCGCATCCTTTAGTTCTAATTTTGAGGTAGTTGGGTCAACTTCTATGCCAACTTGACTTTTGCAACCATCCAACACTTCACTACCCATCGAAGTATCATTAATGCATTGAGTACAAGGGGAAAGAGGGAAGTTTTATGTTTCTTTCCCTTCCACCACAGAAGACCAACCTGTATCTAGTCCATTGGTGGCACCTGGTGGAGTACGGGAGGGTTGAATGTTGGATTCAAAAGCAGTGATGATCTCCTTTACATTAGTAGGTTTATATGTGTTGTCAAGTACTACTTCTTTACTATTTTCCACTTTATGAAATTTGAAGTTTTTGAGAAAATAGGTCGGCACCTCTGGATCCCCTTTTCCTTGCAACTCCTTAACTTTGCAACCATTTTTAAGCCTATCCAACACTAACTGGTGGGCATTCTTCTTAGCTCCCTTATTACTAATGGTTTCTTGGTTGATTACAAGGATGTCTTCCAACTGTTTTGTGTTTGGGGTTTCAATTGATGGTATTTTTGATGAGGCAAGGAGGTCACTCAGGGGGTCCAGGGAGCCCCCTTCTACATATTCTTCCTCCACCCAATCACCACTTCTATAATCAATTTCATCCTCTTCATCAGAGTCACTAGGCGAATCTATTTCTATACTATCAACTCAGTATCTTCATGAAATTCCAAGCTTCTACTTGATAAATTGGATATTACATCTCCCATCAGAGAATCAGGGGCTTTAATATTCTCTTCTAAGATTTGTTCAAATTATTCTTTCCTTACACTGTTGGGCTCAATATTTTGCTCAAGGATGCTCATAATCCCAACACCATCACTCACAATTTCTTTGAGGGTTTCATCTCCCTTATCTCCACCCTCCTGAGTTTCAACTGGGATGCTTAGGTTATTAAGGATAGTTTGGTTTATAGCTCCTCCACTCACACCTATTGAGTCAGCGAAGCCATCACTACCACCCTCCACAACGTCAGGCTTTGCACCTTTATTTTCTGGGTTTAACTTCAAACCAGTGTGATTCTTTGAAATTAATGGGTAATTTCTCCTTACATGACCCTCTCTTCGACAAAGGTAGCAGGCATTTAGATCACCAAGCACCTCTAGGGCACACTCTATGTCCCTAGTATTAATTTTAAGCAGCAATATGTCAGGTAAATCAACTCTTGGGAGGAAGGAGACTAAGGCCCTCGCATCAATGTGAGGAAGAGTCGATTTGGTATTATCGATCCTAAGAACTCTCCCATATATTTCAAACAACAAAGGGAGGAAATTCCAAATTCTTGGAGGCACGTTCTTTATGACTATCCATCTAGGGCTCGACAGAGCCAAAATTTCATCATTTATGGCCTTTGGTGACCAGGCCAATGCCCTAAAGATATTTTTACCAACACCCCAAATTTTTTTATTAAGCACCTGACTTTGCATTTTGTGATTTTTGAAAAAATTGACAAAAATCCCTTTTTATATCATTCTACAGTATGAGAAATGCAAACCCAGTTTTTTCACCCAAACATCATTTAGCCAGGAATCCATATATTTTCTCGCCAAAACCTTACTAATGTCCACGACAACAAAAAATACCCCCACATTTTTAAGTTTTAAATCTACTTCACCCAAAGCCTTACACAAATTGGAATTCAAAGAAATGATGTCAACTATTAGAAGGCTCGAAGGAGCACTTACCTCGTCCGCCCCCTCCATCGTCAAACCCGTCACTTGCCTCCACAACGAATTTGGCTCCTTCAGGAAATGCCACCCTTTCTTCAGCCATGATGTCTTTGAATGATTTCACCTACCTGACCGAAGCCACATTTGAAATGTAATCGCCGCCATCTGGGGGGTCTGACACATCATCCATCAAACATCTTTAGAACCCAGCTAGGCTTCGCATGAACAATTCCAAAAAACACGCCTCCACACCATGACAGGGATGTTGCCACCGACAACCAACATAGAGGAGGACCAGGCCTCCTTCACCCGCACGTGTGAAACCCTATGCCAAGCACTTGTTTATAGGAGCCAACTTGCAAACCTAATTTCTATTAACCTCTACTTGGGATTGCTGAAGAAAAAAAATAAATTAAAAATTACAAAAAATATCGAAAACGTACTTCAATGAGTTACAAATCTTTTCCCAAAAGGATTTAGAAAAATATGATTATTTAGGTCAAAATATGGATGGCGTACACGTGCATGGTATGGTTTAAAAAAGTGACTTTTAAACAGTGGTTTTCAGAAATGCCTATTGAAAATCAATTTGTATCATCTGGGTATTGAAATAAATTACATATTTGGAAACTAGACTCCGGGTACTACATTTTATGGTCAGTGATTTTTTTAAAGATTTCATCTATAAGTGCTTCAAATTTTAAGGTCAAATGTGACAAATTCTGAAAATTAGGAAAAACACTTCACTTTTGGCCAAAAAGTGGACTCAACTTCTTGCACACACCCTTATATTGATTCTAAGGTAAGCCCCAAACCATTTCAATCTACTTCAATTTATACTTTTGATATATATTTAAATAAATATCATTCCCATCTCCTTTTGTATTTGTCTAAATCTTATCAATAATTTATCATTATTCAATCCTAATTATATTTGTTGGGTATGTTTGATTCCCTACAATATGATATAGTCTTCAAGAAAACTTAATTATATTTTACACCTAAAGGGTTTTATTATGGTCACATGGCCATCAAAATTCAAATATCTATGTAATTCATTAGATAATAGAAATTAGTTGAATACTTATTAGCTTAGAGATAGGGGAACTAAGTAGCTAAGTAATTTTACAACTCTAAACTACTAAGTTATTTCATAAGCATTCATTAAAGTATAAATTAGTTATTGATAAAGGAAATGAAAAAATGGCCATGCACCCACCTTGTGTAGATTATAATGTTAGAAAACCATTGTGTAGGTTAAGAGGAGGTAGCATAGAAAATTAATGGAGCTTTTTAATGACAAGGGTATAGTGGTAGCTCACTCTGATTGTAGAAACACCATGGTATTATAGTAGGGTCCTTTATAGGAAGTAGAGTCTTTGTGCTTCATTGTTTGACAACTGTTTGGGCTAATATGTAGTTATTTTTAAGCTTTATTACTACTTTCAAAATTTTGTGTCCACTCCATAATTTTTGTGTAGCTACTTTAAAGCATAGGACATAGAAAATTAGGTCAGAGTCTTTGAGAGATCACCTCAATTAGTCCCTTAGGAATTGTATTTCCACCAAGTATAGATGGAAATCAGGGTACAGGTTGTGTGCATACCTAGGTGCTTACTATTTATGGTACATGAATAATAATGTTGGAAAACATACAAAAAACACTATGAGGGTCTTGCAACTAGGTGGTGTTTGCAAGTGATGGAAACAAATGTTGAAATAGTGATAAAAAGGGTTGTTGCAATGATAAAAATGACTTCAAACCTGATAAATGTTAGTGAGAAAAGGTTTACTTAGATAGGTGAAATGATGAAGGGAATAAAATCTTATGACTTCAAATGGAAAAACAAGTGAAATAGAATGGAAGGAAAGGAGAAAATTTATATACTTTCCATTGTGGATACATGAGGTAGGATCTTTATGCTTTAGGTTGTTAGGAAAGGGGTCTCAACCTTGCATCCTAATGCTCAAATACAATTTCTTGGCTAGATATGTCATTTTTTGCCTTAAATTATTGAAACAAGATTTAAATAGCTCAAATGGGTTATTGTGATATGAATCTCTTTGATATCTTTAATTTAAGAGAGGGCTCAATTAGGTTCCCAGATCAAAAGTTATGGCTTCTAGAAGTTAGGCTCTCACTTCAAGAATGTTAGAGCATATATGACACGTGAGGGATCTAGAAGAGGGAGCTACACATGTTGACTAAGAATATTCATCAACTTATGACATGCTATTATAATTTTCATAAATCATCTTTGAAGGGTTTAAATGAGGCTTGAATTAAAGTGCCCAAGTTGGGATGATAACTATGATGTTGTGTCATATTATTATAGGGATTCTCTTTAGATTTGGGTGTTAGAATTTTACTAGGGTATTTCAATCCCACTTTTGGGTGGTTTTAGTACATTGATGTAGGAGCATCCGAGTTCATGAGCAATCTTGTGTCACCCAAAGATATTTCAAGCTTTTTAATTCAATTTTGATTGTTTTTTTGTTGGTTTTGATTTGTTATTGGAGAATTTTGTTCAAATCAAATTTGACTAAATAAACATCATCAATTCAAAGAGTTTTATAGTTCAAATTTGATGAATATTGAAGTCTTTGAGAAGAAGATGAAAATTTTCAAAAAAATTGAAGGTTCACAAACCTCTCATCCTACCGAAAAGGCCAAGTTTCTCTCATTTTCAATGAAACCTTTGGTTTATGAACTGATCAATGTGTAGAAAGAATTTGTAGAAAATGAGTTCGTTGAAATTCAATTCCACCAAAAGAAGATTGTTTTGCAATAGTGTTAGTTTGCAAACTTATACAAACACCAAAAGGGAGTTCATGGAAGTTCAATTTCATAAAAAATTATGTGGAAGAAGTAGAAATAAAGTCTTTCATGACAGTTTCCTAGCAATCAAAATTCCTGAAGGAAAATATTTTCTTGGAGGATAATTCAATTGTGAAAATTATAGATGGTTCAACTTCCCCAACCAATGTATATAATGGCAATTCACTATTATTGTAGGTAGTTCAGGAAGAGATTGGAATTGATTGTGTGTTTTAGGATTTGGGGCATATAAATTAAATGTTGGAGGATTGAGTTCTTCCTAGAATTTGAAGTTAAATTTCAAAATTTGATATTAGTACAAATTTTAATTGAATTTGTTGAGATTGTAATTTGGGAAAACTTGATTGTAATTTGAAATAGTATTGAATGCAAATCTAAGTAATAGTTATACTATTATATTTGTGTGAGGAATTATTTGTATGGCTATGTGGTTGAATTGTTTAGAAAAATCCATAGACCACGACGCATCAATTGGTATTAGAGCATGGTTGGTCTTGCTAGGAAGGTGGTGAGAGTTGTGGAGTTGTTGAAGAGGAAGTAACAGGTGTTCTCAAGGCTTGTGAGTCTACTATAGGTGTGTGTGAGGAGTCTTGTATGTGTAGAAGAGAAGAGAGGAACATGAGGCCTGTGAAGGTGAGGTAGTCTTGAAATTTAAAATAATTTTGTGTTATAAGAATATTGAAAATATGCCCCCGAGGAGAAGAAATCCTAGATTAGAAGAAATGTTTGAGCAACTACGTGTGGAGATGAGAAAAAATTATGAAATTTAGTTGTTGGATTGAGAAGAGATCGAGGGCCACACAAATGGTGAAGAGAGTGAGGTAGATGAAAGAGATAGGAAAATGAATATTTTCTATGTTCTTATTTGTTATAAGAATATAGAAAATACGCCCCCGAGGAGAAGAAAACCTAGATTAGAAGAAATGTTTGAACAACTACGTGTGGAGATGAGAAAAAATTATGAAATTTAGTTGTTGGATTGAGAAGAGACCGAGGGCCACGCAAATGGTGAAGGGAGTGAGGTAGATGAAAGAGATAGGCAAATGAACAGCTAGAGAAGAAATATTTTTGAGAGCCTTTGCTAGAATAACAAAAAATAATTGAATGGATGTGCCTAAATTATTTGGAAAATAAAATCCAAATGAGTTCATTGATTAGAGGGGATAGTTAGAAGAATACTTTGATTTGGAGGAGATTAGAGATCCGTAGAGGGTAAAGTTCATGTTGCACTATGGTGGAAGGAATTATAGAGAGAGAGGGTGGTGAATGGTAATCCAAGAATAACCAAATAGAGTCAGATGGTGGCTAGATTAAAAGCCAAGTTCAACCCTAGAGATTACCAAATGAAGTTATTTTAGAATTTGCAAAATCTATAATAAAATGATATGAGTGTGAATGAATATACTAAGGAATTCTACAAGAGTGATTCGATTGGGACAACATTAAATGTATAGAGAAAAGATGGATAGGTATATAAATGGGTTGAGATTCAATATTCAAGATGAGATGATCATGTTGAATATCACCTTAGTGGAAGAAGCATACTAATATGTATCAAAGGCAAAGGAGAATGAGAAGACAATAAAATAATTCCATAAGTAAAGGGATATTTGCAACCAAGAAAGGGCAAGGAAGAAAAATCAAAGGAAAGAAAGTTTATGAGGAAGAAACCAAACCTAAGTGGAGTAGAGAGGTAGCGCAAAACACAAAAGGAAATGAGTATTTAGTAGGACATGGTAGCAACAATAGGGTGTTATTTGGTAAGTGTTTCTAATGTAGATAAATTGGTCATAGGGCTTATGAATGTCCATATATACAAGAGGGAAGCAATACGATTATAGAAAGAAACCACTTGGAACAAGAGAGAAGCAATAAGAGTACAAAAAGAAACCACTGGCACAAGAGGATGAAGAGAGTGTAGCATCATTGAAAAGTGAGGAACTAGAAGAAGGTGAACCTTTGATGTTGAGGAGAGTGCTAGAGAAACCATAGGGAGTTGAGGATGGACCATCCTAGAGAAGGTGTCTCTTTTGAACTATGTGTAGGTATGGAGGTAAGTGTTTAAGGTTAATATAGTAGTAGTATAGATGACTTAGTTTTAGAGGAGATGGTAGAGAAACTAGGTTTAAAAAAGTGTAAACATCACAGTCCCTATAACATTTCTTGGTTACAAAGGGAACATGATTTGACTATGAATGACTATGTTTTGTTAGTTTTTATATTGGGTCTTATAGGGATAAAGTGTTGTGCGATGTGATGTCCATGAATGATTGTCATGTTTCGTTGGAAAGGCCATGATAATTTGACAAAGAGGCCATATATGATGGTAGAAAGAATGTGTACAACATCAAGAAAGATGGGCAAAAGTATATTTTGAAGTCTCTGAGAGAGAAGGAGAAACAAATTATAAAGGACAACAATCTTATTGTTTGTTATAATTTAGGGAAAAAAAATTATAAAGGAGAAGGAGAAGGTTGAGTACAACACCATGAAAGTTCCTAAGCAGCATACTAAAAATGGAAAGTGTGGACAATATATTGGTTTTATGTAAAAATAATATAAGGACAAGGACAACTATAAAAAAAAAATGAAGTGGTCAAAGAGATGGAGGTTTGGGAAGGATACATCCAATACTACAGTTGGAAAGTTAAAAATTTTCTCAAGCAAGACTTGATGCAATCCTATAGAATAGGTCCAACAAGATTAATTGGTGAGTTGCAAGTGGAGAGGAAGGGTGGAAAGGAAGAAGTGGAAAATATTATATCAACAAGGAGTAGAGGTGGATCAAGAATAAACATGGGATTACCATCCCATGCACCTTCAAATGTTCCTAGGTTTTCCAAAATCATGTAACATTTCACTTACTCGACATGTCTGATGTAGGAGCATCAAGGTTCACAAGCAATCCTGTCACCCAAAAAAATTCAGATTTTTGCTTTTAGTTTTGATTGTATTTTTTGTTGGTTTTGATTTGTCATTATCAAATTTGGCTAAGGCATAATCAAATTAGAGAGTTTTCTAGTTCAAATTTGATGTATATTGAAGTCTTTGAGAAGAAGAGGAACATTTCAGAAAATTTGGAGGTTTGCGAACCTCTCATCCTATCAAAAAGGCTAAGTTTCTTTCATTTTTAGTGAAACCTTTGGTTCATGAACCAAGCAATGTGCCAAAATACTTTGTATCATCAGTAGTATTAGTTTACAAACTAGGAGAATCATCTATAAGTTTGGAAGTTTATGAAATCACAAAATTGTTGAAGAAGAAGAATATATGAAGCTTAAGTTTGATAGTTTGAAAGTTTGACAAATTGTCAAAACGTAAATAAGACATGTTGCTTTTCAAAAAGGTTCTTCAGTTCTTAAGTTCATAAAAATGTTGATTCACTAAAACATAAAGGAGAAAATTTTTATCTTTAATGAAATCATCAGTTTGTAAGTCTTTAATTTTGTTAAAATTTGAAATCATCAAAAAATAAATCAATGAGGCAAAAGAAAGAATAGTTCATGGAAAATGAGTTCCCCAAAATTCAATTCCATCAAAAGAAGATTATTTTGGTGATAGTGTTAGTTCATGAACTTGTATGGACATTGAAAGGAGTTGGTGGAAGTTCAATTTCATTGAAAATGATGTGAATGAAGCATTGCACAACAAATGCCTGTGGATTTGAATTCTTGAAGGTGAAACATTTCTTGGAGGATAATTTAGTTGTGGCAGTTACATACAGTTCAACTTCCCCAACCAACATATATAATGGTGATTTACTATTTTTGTAGGCAGTTTGGGAAGAGTTTGGAATTGATTGTGTGTTATGGGATTTGGAGCATAGAAATTAAATGTTGGAGGATAGAATTATTTTTGAGAATTCAAAGTTAAATTTTGAAATTTTATGTTTGTACAATTTTCATTGAACTTGTTGAAACTATAATTTGGGAAAATTTGATTGTAACTTGAAATATTATTGAATTGCAAATCTCAATAATAGTTATAATATTATATTTATGTGTGAAATTATTTTTGTGGCTACATGGTTGAGTTTTTAGTAAAATCCCTCGATCACGACAACATCACTCATAGTATTTTATTCCCATATAGTGGTTTCATGTATTAGCTTATCTATTATTGGTTTCTTAGGGTGGATTTTCATAGTGTATTTTGTAGGTATTGTTATCCTATTAGTATTACTCCATATATAAGTATTAGTAAGGTCTCATGTGGTGACTCCTTTCTTAGATTGTATTGTAACCAATATTATTTTTTATTAATATATTGGTTCAAATTCTGGATGCTATGTTTTTTCCAAAATGGTTTCTTAAGATGTGCCATTAAGGCATGATAAATAATTTATTATGTTGATTTTTCATACAAAGCTCATATTTTATATCCATCTCTCCTCTTATGTTAGTGTAGGAAGAATTTCCACACCTTAGCTTTCTTTCATTTGACATTAGTCTAATCAAATTTGGTCCTAGGTGAAGAATAAAGCTTTTTGTAATAATATTGACTTGGATGGGATAGTACACAAAGATCTTTATTTTCGGGAAGATAGTGAGCACATCTAGATTAGCGGTGGAAAAAAATAGTGGCACTAACTTTGAGCTATGGAAGCTCAAAATGGAGGATTTTCTCATAGATCAATATGTAAATTTAAGTATCTAGATTCTAACCAATTGTAATGTCATCAAATGATTAGGCAATGTTAGATAGAAAAATGAGAAGACTCATTAGATTTTGCTTAGCAACTTTTATGTTATTTAATGTTTGTGAAGAATCTATCACAAAATTACTTTAGGACAAGTTGGAGAACTTGCACTTGCAAACACATGTAATCCACACATCATCATCATCGCTCATCATTTCCTCTATAGTTAATTATTTAAATTTGATTGATTATCCAAATCTCTTTCTAATTTTTTTTTGTTCGGTAAATTGTTGCTAAGGGGCAGCACCCTATGCTTTTTATTGGAGCTATGAACCAGTGAGGCCACATACGAGGGACCTCATCCCCGATATTTCCATAACCACCACTGCCACCACCACCTTAACCACTGTCGTCGTCACCATATCCACTGCTGTCGCCACCATACCTACCGTCATTGATGATTTTTTGTTGACCACGCTGTCGCTTTCTCCCTGCAGCAATCCCACTATCCACCATGGGATTCAAACCTTAGACAACCCAGTTGTTGCCCTTGCAACTTAACTGTTGCACTGCGGGGTCAACCCCAAATCTCTTTCTAAAATTAATTAAAAAGCATTTTACTATTTATTTAATAAAATCACTATTAATTCAATCCTAATTATAGTATTTAATTCATATATCCCATTCTTCTATAGTCTACCTTAGATAAATAAAACTAAATATTTATTTACCTAAGCCAATTTAACCCATCCAAAAATGAATAAATATCAATATTTATTTAGTTTTCCTATTTAGTGCACTTTTCATTAACCAAATGAGACAAATTAATCAAGGACCCTAATCATTTGTGCATGCCAAATAATCATTAATCAAGGATTTATGTGCTCAAGTCCCCTAGTGAATACACATGCCATACCACTTGTACATTTGGAGTACTTGAGTCATGTTGGAGATCTTCACATCTCTCCTCATGTCCCTAATCTTCTCAATCCATGAGAGCCCTTGATCTCTCCAATCCATCTTGGTTGTCCATTCCCTCATTTAAATATCTATAGATTAGATGCAACCCAAGCCATTGGAACATAAATCTTGAATGTATTGTTATGTTGTCATTGTGAGCACTCTAATTTATCCAATATTAATCCTTGAACATATCCACCATACCTTGGTGCATCAAGGAGACTTGGGTGAGAGTATCATGTATGCTTTTGTTATTTTTTATTTCCTTTTGTCTTAATTGAGTGTTGCATGTTTGTGTGGGTTAAATTGATTAAATTGGTGTTTTAATTAGTTTATGTATTAATTAGTTTATGTATGCTAAAATTAAAAAATATATACACAACACCAAGGTAAATCCCTAGTTAATAAGCATTTTCTATGGAAGAAGTCATAAATTTTGAGGAGGGTTGATTGTGATTCTATTGTTGAGTATCTATATACATTCAACACAATTATAATCTAGATATAATGTGTGGGTGTGAATATGTAAAATGGATATTGATATATGCCTATTTTATGTTGTTTTTCAAACTTATGGGACAATTTGGTAGTGGCTACTAGAAGTACCATATTATATTTGGGGCTCAACATTTATGTAGCTAATATTCTCTTAGATGAGATGAGGAGAAAAGATGCTAAATCCAATAAGGAGGCATTGGTTTCTCATGGGTAGGCTAATTAAAGTTCAAGAAGAAGGACAAGGGAAAATCTAAACCTCGGGAGATCTAATTTTCTAGGAAATTCCAAGGAAAAATATTGGAACTGTGGCAAAAATCGTTATTTAAGTGTCAATGGTGTCTCATGGAAGGCTCCTTCCTTGGATTATATTATAACCAATATTACTATTGAATAATAGATTGGTTCAAAGTTTGGAGACTATATTTTTTCAAAAATGGTTTCATTGAGATACAATATTGTGTCATAGTAAATAATTTTATTATGTTATTTTTTCCTTACAAATCATTTTAGATCATATTTTTTGTTCATATCTCCTCTTAGATAAGGAGCATTAGTAAATTTACTAAGGAGGCCTTGGTTGTTCATGGGTATCCTAAGAAAAGGTCAAGTTCAGATGCACAAGGGTAAATATAAATCTCATGGGAGATCTAATCTCCAAGAATGTCGAGGGAAAAATATTAAAACTATGACAAGAGATGATATTTTAGAAGAGACTACATGATGACGATTCTAATAAATCTTCTCATGAGAATTCACGGGATACCTTTTTTGAAACCTTGGTAATACATGCATGTGAATATGCATGGATGATAAAATTTATGCCTTATTTCCACATGACTCCCCATCGGGAGTGATTTTCAAATTATAAGAAATATGATGTTGGGAAGGTGTACCTAAATGATAACTCATATCTCAACAGTTGATCACAATAAAATCATAGGGATTACTAGATTTATACACATCCCTAATTTGACATGGAACCTATTATCTATAAGTAAAATTAATGATATAGGTGTGTAGGTAATCTTTGACAATGGAGATTATAATTTATTTGTAGGATCTATGGTGCTTGTAAAGGGGGTTTCAATTGATACTCTTTAGATTGTTGAATGCAATTACATATAGTACAATAGTTCTTCAATATATGTGATAAATAGATCTATAAATCCTACACCTTAATCATTGTAACATGCAATGAATAGATTGGTTGTATCTAATTCTGATAGCCAGATAATATAGGTACCTAAGTATGCTCTTACCTTAGAGAGAAACTTACCCACCGAGAAGACAATGTTGTGGCACCAATGCATCAACCATATTGGTGAGAAAATTTTACAAACCTTAAAAAAGTAAAAATCTTGTAGATGGGCTTAGTAATTATTAGAAATCTTAATCTTTAGTTTTGTGAAAATTATCTTTTACACAATAAAACCACTTTTAGTTTTATTCTAGCTCTCATAAATATTCTAGGTTGTTGGATCTTATTCATTTCAATGTATTTGACCATGTAGATATTTCTTATCAAACCTATCTTATGTGCCATTTATTGATGATTAATCTAAGAGGACATGGGTATATTTTCTCAAAAGTAAATATGAGGTCTTTAGACAATTTAGGGAGTTTAAGCTTCTCTTTAAAAACTAGATTGGTAGAAATATTAAGGTTTGACAATTGATAATGGTGGTGACTTTTTTTTTATACAATAGGGGTGTCCCTACGAACCAACCCAGAAGCCCAACAACTTGTATCTTGGGTACCTAGGGTGAGTTGGGGTGAGACTAGTCCTCTGTGGGTGAGATCCCCCGCCTGCAAGAAGTCCCACCTCTTAAACCTTGGAGCGAAGTCGAACCTGAGACCAATGGGGAGAAAACCCACTACCCAAGCCAACTCTACTACCCATGTGGGCTATAATGGTGGTGACTATTATTTTGTGGAGTTTGGAAAATTATATAAGGAGAATGAAATTAAAATACACAAGACAACTCCATATATCCTCCAGTAGAATAGATTTGCAAAATACATGAACATGATGCTAAAGAAGAGGGTTGGGAGTATGCTCAATGGGTCTCAATTAGAATACAAATTTTAGTAGAAGTGGTTACTATTGCATGTTACCTTATCAAAAGGTCTCCTACACTAGTGCTTGTGGAGAAACCCAACATGCAGGTATGGATGGGAAAAAATCCCTCACTTCATCATGTTTGTGTATTTTATTATGTGAGGAATGTGTTCATTTTTCTAAGGAGAAGTGGTCAAAGCTCATAAAAATGTTATGAAATATGTCTTCATTAGCTATGGTATCAATATGAAAGGGTACAATCTTTGAGATCTTGTGGTTAGAAAAGCTATCCATAGTTAGAATAAGGTTTTTAGAGAGGTCAAACCTTCCAGTATAACTGAGTAGTCAAAAGAGGATGATAATTTATTTCTATAACTACATTGAAAAAAACATTGTACCGAATGTTGAACCAAAGGTTCAAGTTTGACCTATGCATCAAATTTCAAATTCGTTCCATACCTTATGGCACGACCTTAAGCATTTGATGAAAAAGGAATACTGTTGCTCACAAAACACAATGCAATATATCTCTATTGCAACAAATAACAATCATTCCATACACAAACTAATACAATCATGAAGACCAAAAGAGAGAAAAATCATTAATTCAAAACTAAATCTTCTTTCATTCTCATAGAAACAATCACAAAATTTTCTCAATAGGCTCTTCCTGTAGTTTCCTTTCGCTGCTCCAAAACTCTTCATACCTTTCCTTCAAAATCTCTGCACATTTCTCTTGAACTCCACACTGTCCTCTTCTTCTTTTCATCTCAACTTCTAAAACCCACCACATTATGTCTATCCCTTCTCCCTCATTCATCCAAATCTTTCAAAACGGTCTTTTGGGTTTTGTGCATCTTATTCCCAACTTTCCAAATCATTTTGAAATTATTGATTTTGTTACCATAGAAGAAATTTATGGCCATTTTACTAAGAATGGGTCTCACAATTACAACCCCGAATGCCAGTGAAACATCAAGATTGCTTATTATTCCTTCCTGGATGTGGGTTGCCTCTTCCTAGCATGTGCATTCAATTTCCATTCAAAAATTATCTTCCCACCTTACACCCTCTCTCTCCATGCCATCAATGCCCATCATTCCAATCCTCCAACAAAATGCAATTTCAATTTTTTTTGAATGAAGTTATGATTTCACAATAAATGTCCACTCATAGGCTTGGACATGGAAGTTTTTCATTTTTGAAAAATAACACTTTTCAAACATTTTAAAATAAATAGAAAATAAAATTAATTATTCAAAATCCTAACATCAAACTTTACTGTGTTGGAGGAGTTGCAGACTTAAAATAATTTGAACCTGCAACCAAAAATCAAAACAAAACACAAGCAAACAACTTTAAAATATTTTTGGTTGTGGGGGATTGCTTGGTACCCCTGGATGCTCCTGCGTCAGTATTCCTCACCCAGGCATACAATTTTTAATTCAATTCATCTCTCATTTTTTCTTGAATATGGTGTGGACCTCTTGGTCTTCAAATTTAAATGCATTTAGCACTTTAACCTACTTCTCTTTTCCTTGTTTCATTATTTATACATTATGTTTTTAAGCTGATCTTTCTTGGCCTTACATTTCACTTTGAGTGCATGGAGATCTACATTGTTGCATGACATTTCTCATGTCATATTTTAATTTCTTATTTCGATCCATGATGCCTTGCCCATGCTCACAGATTTTTATCAATATAGGAATTGGACTTAACATGGAATTAACTTTTATTTCCTCGACAATCTACCAACAATTTGGAGAAGACTGGAATATCCCAAGTTGGCATAAGTGGGTGTCAAGGAAAAAGCTCAAAGTTCTTTGATTCATGCAAAAATAGGCAAGTAAGTTCAGAATTCCACGGAACCTTGCAAAAGGATTTTGTTCTAGCCCTCCAGAATTGTGAGATATTAAACTTTTCGTAAATTGACAAACCTAACATGAAGTTTTAATATCTCCCAAATGATGAATGCTACGACCGTGAAATATTTTCCATTAATTCAAAAAATATCCTCACCAATCTTCCTATCAAAGGATTCATCACCAATCCTCACAGATTTCTCCAAACAATTGTTTCATTAAAACTACCCCTGGGATGACAACTCCACAAAACTGTCACTATGCAATTTTGACTGCTTCCAATGCTAAGAAATGTCAAATGAAACTACTAAAACACATGTAAATCTGAAACCAAACCTAAAATTTGTTTTTGGGTGATGTTGATTGCATGTCCACCCAGATGCTGCATCATGAGTTCTTTTACAAAGAACCAAAATTGCTTTGAAAGAAAGATGAATGCCAAATTTGTCTTGAACTAGGTCATTTAATCATTTAATAACTCATCTTCACTCAAGTATATCTTTAAATTATTACCTTAAAAAATGTCTTGATGACACTAAAGATATCCTTGTAACAACAAAAACATCCATTGGTTGTCCATACAAGTCTTACTCTTGTAATTTTTTGTTTATACATTTCTTGATGTTGGTTGATGATCATGTACCCGTGTTACTCGTTATGTAATTTTCACTTAGTGAGAAGGATCCAAGCCTAAACACATAAGCTACTTCCACCCTCCATTATCTTTCAATAATGCTCTTTCTTTAATAAATTGAACCTATTTTGTATATTAAAAAAAACTAGCTTGAATTTCACTAGTAAAACTAGCACATATTAAAAAATGTTCACAGACAATGATAAACCATTCTCTATGGTATAGGACTTCTACAAATAGTGTATGGTTGTGTCTTTTGATAAACCAAAGAAGAAATGACAAAAAATTGATCAAGAACAGATGAATTAGAAATTACAACTTAACATTTTAGAAGAATATGAATGTATATGCTCCCACCAAATGCATCAACACCAACAGTCAATATGCCAAACAATATCAAAACGTGGCCTGTGTCACATTGATGAGTTCATCTTAGCATTACATTATTCAATTATTAGGCATTCTTAGTCACTGAAAGGTTTTACTTCATATTTCATTAGAATGAGTAACTTAATTATCACATAACCTAGGGCTTCTATGTTTGTTTAGATAGCATGATTTTTGACGAAAGTTAAGAATTACTATTAAATCTACAATAAAACTATAAAGATGTACATGATTTCCATGATCCAACAAGAAAAGGTAGCATTTCTTCACTTGTAATTCTCCCTTCTATCATGGTACAAGTATGTGCATAATAAACTAATCAATTTCATATTTACTAATAATCATATTAACAATACATAATGAATTATGAAGGTGATATCATAAGTTAGAAATAACAATATGCATAAACCATTAATCCCCCTTTAAAGAATACATCATATTCCCATATAAGTATTCTAAAACATATTAATTTATTACTCAATAAATAAGTTACTATTCTAGAAGTCAATTCTACAACCAATATATATTAATCTAAAATTCACAAGATGATTATATTGACAGATATATGCCTACTAATCTGCACTTTTCTTCCTTCTTTTTCGATTCCTAAATTGCTCATGTTCTTAACACTCCAGAGATATTATTAGCGTAGATCAAACAAATAGAAATCTATCATTCATACTTATATTAAAGCATCATAACTACTTACATTTATAATTGTATTAAACTTACAGTCCTAATATATTCTTCTAATGATACTTATTCCAAAGATCTTGTATGATTCATGTCTTCTTCCCAATCTGTTGAATATTCTAATTTATTTCCCTTCTTGAAATTTGTTGATGTTTATATTTTCCATACTCTAATTAAATCTAATGTTGTGTGTTTGGCATATCTTTACTATTCTTCCACACACCTATATATATGTTGCCTTTTAGTTCAAAGGGTATTTCCTTTGGGCCTAGGAGAGTTGGGCTACTAGGACACCCTTTTGAAACCTCACTCCTCTATCATGGTGTAGTAATTTAAGGAGACCAATCATGAAGAAATGGGGAAAGATGGCAAGATGAGGGGATAATCGATAAATTAGAATCCTCGCTAGGTAGGCCACCTCATATGAATGGCATGGGCCACATGAGGCCAAAAGGGTACTGCCTTTTAGTTCAAAGTGTACTAATTTTGGGCTTAGAGAGGCTAAGACACCCCATCAAGTCACTCTCTTCCATGTTCATCCATGGTTGAGTATTCTTAGGGAAAAAAATAATTAGGTTAACAAATTCATTAGGATTTACTAATGCTTAATCATGATACTCTACCTGTTAAGTTATTATCATAATTTTTCTCTAACTTGTTTGCAAGGATTAAATCAAACCAAGGTACTCTCCAAATCCATTGTTTACTTGGGAAATTGGTAATTTAGGTTAAAATTAGCATAATTCCTATTAGGGACATTACAAATAATGTTAAACTAAGGCCAAACAGAAAAGGATATATAAGTCTCCATTATTCTTTTATAATGATTGTTTGGCATAATTGAGACTCTAGTATTTGCAATTAAACAATTTGCAAGGAAAGTGTCACCATCAACCTCAACTTATCTCTCAGTATTTCAAACTTCCCTTTTGACAAGGACTTGGTTGAAACTTTTGCAATCTCCTCATTTGAAGGAACAAACTTAGGTATATTACAACTCCCTTCTAAACTCCATCTCCAAGAAAATTGATAACAAATATCTATGTGCTTAGAGCAACCATGAAACTTTGGATTTTCAAATAGCTTGATGCAACTTTGATGATCGCAATAAATTATTGTAGGTTCAACCATTTAATCAATAAGATTTTCTATTAACTTTCGGAGTCAAATAGCCTCACAACTAATAGAAGTTGTTATGTACTTTAGTTCAGTCAAACTTAATGTTACAAATACTTGTATTTGTTAGAAATTAGGATCTTAGGATACTAATCATTATAAATAAAACATACTATACTAGAAATGGACTGAATCTAGGGACACTTACATACTTTCACATGGTCAATTATACATTATATGCATAGTGATATACTTCACTAAATCTCCAAATTCACAACCTCTCAAATGAGAGTGAACCTTTTTAAATATAGGAGAATGGGTAGCAAAATACCTTAAGGGGTGTTAGTCACACCTATTCAAAGCAACCATTCATTAAAAAATAATAATCTAATAGTTGTTAGATAAATTATTAGATTATTAATTATTAAATGGTGTATGATTTATAACATAAGGTTTCATAACAAAATTGGGAAGGGTGAATCGTTTGCCCTGATGAAATGGAAGAAAGCTACTACTGGGGAAAAGGTCAGGATGCCCCCTGTGTTTGGGTCTAAGAGGAAAAAGGGCTTGAAGCTTGGAAGTAGCAAGAAGATGGCTAAGTGGATTGGCAGTCCTGTCCAAGAGGAATCAATTGGTGTTGAGTCACCTCTAAATGTTGCTAGCGGGTAGGATAACATGGATATGCCTGAACAAGGGCTGAAGATGCAGAATAGAGGGAGAATTGTTGTTGATTGAATTGTGAGCTCTCTTCGCAAAATACAGACATCGATTGTTGGGGAAAAAGGGAAAGAGGTGATTGATAGTCAAAATCTAAATAGTGACTCCCAGGAGGTTGAGCGGATGCAATGGATGTGTTCAATTTTAACTAGGAGGATTTACCTAATGTTCTAGGCTTGGCGAAGGAGGGTTCTATCTCTCTGTTTAGGCTATTCAAGTGGGATTTCCATGAACTAAATATGACCAATGTGAATGTTCGTGGCGCTGTGAGTAAAGCTGGGGAATCTTCACAGTCCTCTCTATAGGCTCAAATTAACCAGATTTTTTATGCTTTAAATATTGTGGTTGATGAAATGTTAAATTTGAAGCAAAATTTTGAAAAGAGGATTGTGGCCTTGGAAGAGAAAATGGAACAAGTTAATCTAAAATTGGACAAGGTTGTGGATGTGACCAAATCTGCTATGAGGAATGAAGTGAAGGGTTTGACTATCCTCAATGAGAAGGCAAGGCAGTGGATGGAGGAAGCTTCGGGTGGTAAGGACGCTACCAGGAATAGGTAGTGGATGGAGGAAGCTTCAGATGGTAAGGTTGTTGCTAGAAGTTGCTGGTTTACCTGGTGTTTTGATTAAAGAGGTAAGTGAAATTGGGCCCTGTACTCATATCCGCAATAAAACTAAGCTGAAAGCTGGGGTACCTACCAAATAAATTTCTAAAGTTATGGAAGTGCATTAGAAGATAATTGTAAGTGATATGGAGGCTACTAATATTTTGAAGAATCTGTAATTGATGTTTTTGTTCCTCCTTTTTTGGGCAGCTATTTTGCTTATGGTTTGTTGCTTGTTGGTTGTTTGTTGATCTGCATGCTTATCTTTTGAAGCAACTCTCTTTTTTGTAAAGGGTTTCGGGGTCCCTTCAAAACTTGTTTTACCTCTAATAAAAAACATAAAGTTTCATAACCTTATATTAAGATAATATATAAATGTAATAAGTGTACGACCCCTGATAACTTATGTTCTAATAGTTTTCTACTGAAACAAGATACCATCCTTGACTCCAAGTTGAATCAAAACCCTAAAGCTGAAACAAGATATCTATGCGCTTGGAGCAACCATGAAACAATATGTTTTCAAACAGCCTGATGCAACTTTGATTATCATAGTAAACTATTGTAGACCAAAATCCAATCAATAAGTTTTGGTTTTAACTTGCAAAATCCAAATAGCCTTGCAACTAGCAAATGAAGTTTCTATATACTCCACTTGAAGTGAACTTAATGTTACAACTACTTGTTTCTGAAGAGCACAAAGATTTACTAAGAGGGGTCGTGAATCAATAAATCAAAACAAACTTTTTCTTTCTCAAAATTTTAACAACTTTAACTTTTATTCAACATCAAATTCTTAATACGAAACAATGCAATTAAGTTGATTCCAATTGATGTATGATATGTTTAAATGACGTTTACAAAAGAAAGTACGTACCAACCTACTTGAATTATTAATGAAATTTTTTAGTAGGATCCAACCTACAAGGAGCACCAGCCCCTTAGACTTATTTAGTAGGCACCAACCTACAAAGAGCACTAACCCCTAATGTGCAAGGCACTAACCTTGACTAAAATGATGGATGTAAGATGACTTCCTTCAATCAAATATGCACTTCCTCTATCCTCCAATCTGCTTTGTGATGAATGCTATCACTTAAGCCCACACAAGAAGATAGAATTTTTGACCTGAAAATGCTTACTATCTACAACCACTCATTGCAGTCTTGATTTGGATGTCATTTATAAATTTTGCTCAAGAGTTGCACCTTTCTTATAAAAGAATACATATGTTCTTGTATCCTTTTAAAATTTTCCTTTTCATAATTCTAAATCAAATTAGTTTATTTTTGTATTGTTTAATAAACTAAGAGATATCCCTTCAAAAAGAAAATTGATTGTCATACACCTTTTCAGGCATCAAAAGAACACGCCTCTTCATTAATTCGAATGTCCCTTTAGTGATGTATTGTTTGGTTTGGATAAGACATGTCTTTCCAAAAAAAACTTGTTCTCTTAATTATTCATTAATCGTGCCTTCTTTTGGAGAAATTAGATTTTATAAAGAACAATTTGTTCTCTTTCTTAATTCGCATTTGTTCAAGAGAAAAAGACGTCCTTCAATACCATTTGTATTTCTTCATCAAAAACACGTCTTTTCACAAAGCGGTTTGTATTAACTTTTAAACAAGTCTCTCTAAAACACGTCTTTTGGATAAGTCATTGTCTTGTTTATTTTGCCTCTTCATAAAAAATATCATTTAAAGTTTGTAATATGAAATAAATAAATCGTTTCAAGTGCCATTGTTAATCTGAAAATAAATTGATTTAAATGCCAATTTTGAGTGTTTCAATCTTGAATGATTTAGACCATGACTTAGCCACCTATCTCAAACTGAATGCTCAACCTAAATGTTTTGATCTGAAAGTTAACCATCTGATGAAGGTTAACCATCTGAATTTGAATGTTCTTTACTACTATCAACTAGATTTAACACATGTCAAACCGAATAATGAAAACTTGAAGATTATGATGATCTAACCGTCATCAAATAGAATGATGATGATATCTGTTTATCTAGATGACATGCTTTGTCAACAAATCTGAACATCATTCACTACCTTGACAGCAATGACAATTTCTTCAACAATCTCCCCCTTTGTCATTAATGGCAACCTCTTCAATGACATCCTTGTTTTCTGATGTTCATGTGCTCCCCCTATCTTCAATTTCTCCCCCTTTGAAATCAATGGCAAGGGGTCTTCAACAATGTCTTACATTTCCATGAAGCTACAAAGTATAAGGTATAGCTCCCGCTGAAGGCATGCTCCCATATAGCAACTTGATGGGTGTGGGACTACTTCCAATTTGTCCCTTAGGTACTCAAAATTCTCTTTTGGAAGAGGCTTTATAAAAATTTCTGCGATTTGTTCCTTGGTTTCCACATACTCCAATTTTACGTGTTGCTCAAGCACTTGCTCTCTTAGAAAGTGGTATTTGATTGTATGTGCTTAGTTCTGGAGTGCATGACTCGATTCTTGGATATACTGATTGCACTCGTGTTGTCACAATAGATGGTGATAGGATGATTGTACTCCACCTTGATGTCTTTTAAAGTTTGCACCATCCAAAGTACTTGGGCACAACATGTTACTGTTGTAATGTATTCAACCTTTGTAGTGGATAAAGAGACTGATGCTTGTTTTTTGCTTATCCAAGACACTAATCTTTCACCAAGGAAAAAGGCTCCTCCACTTGTTCTTTTTCGATCATCCAAACTCCCTGCCCAATCAACATCAATGAAAGCCTTTAAAGTAAAGTCGTTTTCACTAGAATACCATAGGCCATGATTCATAGTACCTTTCAAGTACTTGAAAATTCTTTTCATTGCTTTGGCATTTGTCTCTTTTGGTGCTACTTGAAATCTAGCCACCAATCCCACTGCTTGCATGGTGTCAGGCCTTGTGGTTGTCACATCTAATAGACTTCCAATCATGGATATGTATTGAGTTTGATCAGCATTAGGGGATTCATCATCCATGCTTAATTTGCAGCTTGTAACCATAGGTGTACTTACTGGATGGCAATCTTCCATTTTGAACTTTCTTAGCATGTCCTTGATGTACTTGGTTTGTGTTATGAATATTCATTCCTTTAATTAAGAAATTTGCAATCCAAGGAAGAAGAATAATTCCCCAAGCATTGACATTTCAAACTCCTTTTGCATACTTGAGGAGAATTATTTGCACATTTTGTCCATGTTTCCACCAAAAATGATACCATCTACATACACTACTACAATCAATAAATGACCATCGTCTTCTTTGATATATATTGCTAACTGCATCTCCTCTTTTGAATCCTTGTTCTTTGAGGTATTTTTCAAGTCTAGAATACCATGCTCTTGGGGCTTGTTTGAGCCCAAGAGCGCTTTCCTTAACCTGCAAACATAACCTTTCTTTTATGTCAATGAGAACCCTTCAGGTTGTTCAATATATATTTCTTCTTCTTCTAAGTCTCCATTTAGAAAAGCAAATTTTACGTCCATTTGGTAGAATTCGAACCTTTTGAAACTTGCAAGTGCTAAGAAAATTCTGATTGCTTCTAGCCATGCAACTGGAGCAAAGGTCTCTTCAAAATCTACACCTTCCACTTGAGCATAGCCTTTACAAAAAAGCCTTGCCTTGTTTCTCATTATTTCTCCATTCTCATCCATCTTGTTTCAAAAAACCACTTGGTTCCAATGACATTCTTATCTTTGGGCCTTGGGACAAGTTCCCAAGTGTTATTCTTCTCAATCTAATCTATCTCTTCTTGCATGGCCCTTACCCAACACTTGTTTTCACTTGCCTTATTGAAGTTCTTGGGCTCTATCCTAGAAAGAAGGAAAAAATGTGCTTTTTTAGTTATGTTGGCTGATTTCCTTCTAGTTTGTACATTTGTTTCTAAATCCCCAATCACCAAGTCTTCTGGATGATTTCTTTGAAAAAACTTAGATGGAGTTTTGAATGCCTTTGATGGGGTTTTAGAGGGTTTTTTTGAGTTCCCTTGTCCTATTTCCTCATTTTCTTCTTCTTTTGAGTCTTCATCTTCTTTCACATCTTCATCTTCCTTACACACATCTTGCATATCAAGATTATTTTATGTGATGTCATTGCATTATTTACCTTCATCAATTTTTACATTTACACTCTCTATTATCTTGTGCAACCTTTTGTTGTAGCACTTATATGCTTTACTTCTTGTGGAATATCCAAGAAAGATCCCCGCATCTACTCTTGTATCAAAATTTCCCAAGTCTTCTTCATCTCTCTTAATATAGCATGTGCTACCAAAAACTTTGGAGTACTTAATTGTAGCAGGTTTTCCTTTCCATAACTCATAGGGTGTTTTGTCATTATTGACCCTGATTTGTGCACAATTTAGAATGTGCACAGTTGTATGAACAACTTCCTTCCAAAAAGCATCAACAATCTTTGATTCATTCAACATTTCCCTTGTCATCTCTTGGATGGTTCTATTCTTTCTCTCCACTATGCCATTTTGTTGAGGAGTTCTAGTTGTTGAAAATTGTCTCCTTATCCCATGCTCTTGGAAAAAATTCTCGAACTCATCTGAGGTAAATTATCCTCCTCGGTCTGATCTAAGGCATTTAGTCATCCTTGAGTAGTCATCGATCAACAACATGAAGTATCTTTCTCCTTGCAAACTTTTTGTTCTTGTTGGTCCACAAAGATCAGTATGTATGAGCTCTAAAGGTTTTGAAGTTGAACATTCTTTGGACTTGAAGCTTTCTCTTGTTAGTTTTCCAAGTTGGGTATTCTTTGCAAATGATGTTAGATGGTTTTGAGATTCTTGGCATATCTATTACAACATTTGTTTTACTGATTTTGACAATATTGTCAAAGTTGAGGTGGCCTAATCTTCTATGCTACAACCAATTTTCATCTTCTTGCACCAAGTTGCAACTTTAACCATCAATTTCTCTCAAAATATATAGATTGTTGGTAGTCCTATCAACATGTTCTATCAACTTTCCATCTTTTCTAATTTCACATCTTTTGGAGAGAAAAGTTACATTATGCCCTTGATCACAAAGTTGACTTACACTTAGCAGATTTTCTTTTAGGCCCTTAACATAAAAAACATTCTTAGTTTTTGTTTTCCCATGATCTAGGCTGAGTGTCCCTTTGCCTCTTATCTCTTTCTTTGAATTATCACCAAATCTCACTGTTCCTCCATTAAAGTGTTCATGAGAAATAAATTTATTCTTATCACTTGTCATATGCCTTGAACATCCACTATCAATATTCCATCTATCCTTCTTGTTTTCAGCATGTAAGGCAATTTGAACAAACATTGACTCCTCCTTCTTCTTCCAAATCTTGACCGGTTTTTCCTTTGTTTTGATGGTCATGTCTTTATCTTTATTCTATTTTGGTGAGATATCAAATAGTGTTCTGCAGAAATTTTCCTTGTGTCCAAAATTATTACATTTGTGGCATACAATGTTAAAATCTATTAAAGGTGTGAAGGAGTTATAGTTCCTTTTAGTAAAGATAGGGATGTTGTCTATTTGGCTTTTGCAATTCATGGCCTTGTGGCCATATTTGTTTCATGAGAAACAATATCTTTTGAACAAATGATTCTTCCTAGCCTTAGATCTTCTTTTGGAATGAACATATATCCAACCTTCTTCGATTTGTCTTGGAGTTATCTTTGATTCTTGTGAGTTTGCATCATTCCCTTTGCTATTCTTCTTGCTTGCATCTCTAGCTTTGACGTCCATTTCACTTATCTTGGAACATGCAACATGTTTCCAAAACCTTGTATGATGTCCCCTTTGTTTTTCCAATTCCTTAGTTGACATGGCAACTTCTTGTTCCAATTTATCTATTATTTTATTTTCAACCTTTTCAACCTCTACAATCTGAGTTCTTAAATCTTCAATTATTTTATTTGATTCCTCCAAGCTTTCAGTCATTTCTTCGATCTTCATTTCATACTTGGTGGCTTTCTTTTTCAACTTCTCATTTTGTCTGTATGCATAATGGAGCTCTTCTTCAAGATCTACTTCTTCTTCTTCATTGCATTCTTGATTAGCATCATGTTCTTCATAATCAGCCATGAACAATATTTCTTCTTCATCATTGCTTAGACTATCATCACTTTGTTCTTCTGAAGAGCTGCATTATTTCTTTGAATAAAAACTATTTTTATGTTTTTGGGACTTCTTCTTTGAGTTATGTTTAGAGTTTTTCTTCCCCTTTTTCTTTGTGTAAACTTCCTTTTCTTCCTCACTAGAATCACTTTCATTTTGAGGACATTTGGATGCATAATGTCCAACCTTTCCACAATTGAAGCATTTAAAAGGAAATTTTCCTTTGTACTTTCCACTTCCCTTTTTAAGCTTCTTCATGAAATAAGCTTCTGCTTCTTCACCACTTGACTTCTCACTTGATGTATCATGTTTGGCTTTCCCTTTCTTAGATTCTTTGAAAGAAATCTCCTTTTGTGGTGTCCTCTCCTCAATCCTCATTTCATAAGCAACAAGAATCCCATGTAGTTCATCTTTTTTCAATGTGTCTAGATTTGTCAATTCTTCCAATGCCAATACTTTGGATTCAAATCTTGTGGAAAGAGATCTTAGTATTTTATCAACAATTAAAGCATCAACATCTTCACCAAGTCCTCTCATAATGTTCACAATTTTATCAACGCAAAGAAAGTATGGTGCTATATCTTCATCTTCATTCATTTTGAGGGTCTCAAACTTCCTTCGATGAGTTTGCAGCTTTTCCTTCTTCACTTTGGCATCTCCTTCATAAATGTTTTGAAGTTTGACCCATATTTCTTTTGCTGATTTGCAACGTATGACCTTTGTAAATTCTGAATCTGTTAAGCTACAAAGAAGAGCATGCTTGGCTTTGGCATTGTTCTCACTTTTCTTCTTTCTGGCTTGATCTGTTGGAGGGGTTGATGGAGGTGTATATCCATCAACAATAGATTGCCACACATCAAACCCAAGAGAATTCAAATAAGCTTCCATCTTAATACTCGAAAAGGCATAATTGGACCCATCAAAGATAGGTTCTTTGACTATATTGTTATTATTTGCTATAAGTGCTCTTGAGGATCTCCTTCAAGCGGTTAGGCTTTCAAGAAGGACCCACTCTGATACCAATTTTAGAGCACAAAGATTTACTGAGAGGGGGGGGGGGTGAATCAGTAAATCAAAACAAACTTTTTCTTTCTTAAACTTTTAACAACTTTAACTTTTATTCAACATCAACTTCTTAATATGAAACAATGCAATTAAGTTGACTCCAATTGATGTATGATATGTTTAAATGAATTTTACAAAATAAAGTAGGCACCAACCCACTTGAATTATTAATGAAAATTTTTACCTACAGGGAGCACCAACCCCTAATGTGCAAGGAACCAACCTTGACTAAGATGATGGATGTAAGATGATTGCCTTCAATCAGATCTGCACTTCCTCTATCCTTCAATCTACTTTGTGATGAATGCTATCACTTTAAGCCCACACAAGAAGATAGAATTTCTGACCTAAAAATGCTTACTATCTACAACCACTCATTGCAGCCTTGATTTGGATGTCATTTACAAATATTGCTCAAGAGTTGCACCTTTCTTATAAAAGAGTACATATGTTCTTGTATCCTTTTAAAATCTGCCTTTTCATAAGACATACCTCTTGAATGTGGTTTGCCTTTTCATAATTCTAAATCGAATTAGTTTATTTTTGTATTGTTTAATAAACTAAGACATCCCTAAAAAAAGCAAATTGATTGTCATACACCTTTTCAGGCATCAAAAGAACACGCCTATTCATTAATTTGAATCCCCCTTTAGTGATGTATTGTTTGGTTTGGATAAAAAACGTCTTTCCAAAAAAAACTCGTTTCTCTTAATTATTCATTAATCGTGCCTTTTTTTGGAGAAATTAGATTTTATAAAGAACAATTCGTTCTCTTTCTTAATTCGCATTTGTTTAAGAGAAAAAGACGTCCTTGATTACCATTCATATTTCTTCATCAAAAACACATCTTTTTACAAAGTAGTTTGTATTAACTTTTTAAAAAGTCTCTCTAAAACACGTCTTTTGGATAAGTTGATGTCTTGTTTATTTCGCCTCTTCATAACAAACATCATTTAAAGTTTGTAATCTAAAAATAAATAAATTGATTTAAATGCCAATTTTGAGTGTTTCAATCTTGAATGATTCAGACCATGACTTAGCCACCTGTCTCAAATTGAATGCTCAAACTAAATGTTTCAATTTGAAAGTTAACCATCTGATGAAGGTTAACCATTTGAATTTGAATGTTCTTTACTACTGTCAGCTAGATTTAACACATGTCAAACCGAATAATGAAAACTTGAAGATTATGATGATCTAAATGTCATCAAATAGAATGATGATGATATCTATTTATCTAGATGACATGCTTTGTCAACAAATTTGAACAACAAATCTGAACATCATTCACTGCCTTGACATCAATGACAATTTCTTCAACAGTTTCCTAAAACGATATATCATCCCTTATCCCAAGCTGAAACAAAGATATCTATGTGTTGGAGCAACCATTAAACATTGCATTATCAAATGGCTTGATGCCACTTTGATTATCATAGTAAACTATTGTAAGTTCCAACCAATAATTAATAAGTTTTACTATCAATTTGTAAATCCAAATAGCCTCACAACTAGCAAAAGTTGTTATGTACTCAACTTGAGTTGAACTTAATGCTATAACTAATTGTTTCCTACTAAAACGAGATATCATCACTAACCTCAAGCTAAAACAAAACCATGAAGTTATCTTCCTCATGAATGAATCACCCACTCAATCTAAATCTACAAAGCCATACAACTCTTTTTCTTCATCTCCAACATACCTTGACCCGTAATGAATTGTCATTCAAATACTAGAGCACATATTTTGCATCAATCCAATGAACTTGCCTTGGCTCAACCATAAACTGGCGTCATGCAGTCACTGAAAAAAATAACCAAGTCTATCATTTACCAAATACATTAGAGAACCTACAAGTTTCTTGTAACAAATGAGTATACCAATCCGTATTCTAATCTACAATCAACTTCACATTTGGAATCATTGGAGTAGCAGGGGGCTTACAACCGTCCTAAAATATTTTTAAAATTTCTACTATATATTTCCCTTGACTTAGGAACACTTCTCTTGTACCTTGCCACATTTCAAGACTAAAGAAAAATTTAGATGTTGAATTTAGATCCCAACTCCCTCTCATACCATATTATGAGTTTCTCACTAACTATAAATCATCCACATAGAAGACTAAACCAACAAATCAGATTGGACTAATAAATAATAATGATTAGGATCTACAACAATTTTGCAAAACCCTGTGTTTATTAAATACAAATCAATCCATGAGTACCAAAGCATGAAGTGTTTTCTTAAGCCCATAAAAAACCTTATCCAGCTTGCATACATGGGTATCCCACCATGCATCTGAAATCCTCTAGGCTACTTTATATAAACCTCTTCCTCTATGTTGTCATTCAAAAAGGTTGTTTGTATATCCACTTGATATAAAATCCCACAAAAATGAAAAGAGACACAATTAATTGTTAAAAAATATACCTTATGTTGGCGTTACAATTCACACCTCTGGAGTGCATATTGGCAATAGACAGCTATGCACAGTATTAACTGCTCTTCAAATTAGGAGGGGAAGCTCCCTCTTTTGCTGTTATGCATAAAAAAGTAAAGTAATCTAAGTTCCTATCTTTTTTACTTAGCTGGTGTTGCGTGAAAATTATGTAATCAGCTTTTCGATAGATTACACAACTAGGACTTTAGCCACAGCTATGTGAGATGTGAATCTCTCCTCTCGGAAAGGGGAGGCGCCCTTCTTACTATTGACATAAGTGATAGTAAAACAAAAAAAGTAATTACAAAATGTACACAATACTTACGAAGTGGGGGGGGTGTGTTACATTCATCCTTCTCTCTTTTTTCAGAGAAGATGTTTACAATGCTTCACTGTTGGAAGTTATTAATTCACAATAATTCTAAACTAACAACGAGCAGTAATGCCAATACCTCTATATTGTCAAAGCAAAGCATAGAGGTACCAAAAATGATTAACAATAAACTAGTAAAATAAAAGGAAAAGCTCACAAAGGCATAAAGTCGTTTCGTAGCTTTATCAATGGTGGATTTGTGATAGGCGTGTCATTTGTCACGTTAGAAGCACAAATTCTTCTTAGATGCAACAATTCCTCAAACAACATGAACAATTACAAGCGCAAAGTCTTGTAGATTATTCAACAATAGTATTCAAAGAGCATGAATAATTACAAGCACAAAGTCTTGCAGATCATTCAACCGAAATATCCAAAACACAAATGAAAATCTAAATAAAGGATGTAACAAAAAGTTTACATGAATTATTTAGAGTCCTTCAGATTCCATAAGCTAATCACCACCAAATGAGATCAATTCATAAGATTATTGAATCCAACACAAAGTCTGGTTTGCAATCTTCTTCTTTATTGATTAGATTTCATTCACAAAGTATGAATGCAAAGTTTCACAATTCTGCTTCAAAAAGGGCAGCACTTCGTTGCAAAATACTAAAGAATAATCTTACAATAGAAATCCCTCACATTATATAGAAAGAGGGATGAGAAAAACTAGGAATCTAATTGAGGAAATCAAGGAAAGTTAGGTGAGCGATTTAAGGAGATCTCACCTAACTTTGACCAAAGTCAAAGTGTAATTTGTTTTCAAAAGATTACATCTTCGAACTTGGTGCAATTACAATTTACAAAAAGACATATAAGATGTCAAGAAATATTTACAAGATGCATAAAAGGATGCATCAAAAATGTCTAACACTGGAGATCAGGAACCTTCTTCATGTTTCCTTGCTTTGGGCACGGAAGTCTTCGTATTTCTTTCTGGTCTCCTACACGAACTTCTCATCCGGACCAACAATGTAATCCACAATGGTGTGAATTCTCGTGATTGATCTCATGGCAGATGAGTGAACCTTCTTGCACCTGTCAAGATGCGTTTTCAGGTTATCCAAAGTGAGCCTTGTATCACAAATGACGTTCAGAGAGGCTTCTAAAAAGTCTACACTTTCAATCAACTTCATGATGGCTTCCTTGAAGATCTGGGATATTTCTGTGGTCGGCAGGAAGATATGATTCTCCTCAAGAAGTTGACCTGGTAACTCCTTGATAGCTTTTTCAAGAATAACACAATTCCCTTCGACATCTTCCTGTACTTGGTGGAGATCTTTCGTAAGAGATTGAATTACTTGAATTCGATGTTTCAAGGATTCTCTTACCTCAATGAACTTTTCTTTGTCAAGAATTACCCCGAATTCCACCAATTTACTGAAATTTACCTACTTCATTTGTGACCATGACAACAGGCATTTTTCCATATCTCTACGCTCCTGGGAAAGTACACTTTTTTCTTTATCAAGCTGTGTGGTGAGCTTGGCCAACAAGGTAGTTTTCTCGTCTGCAACAATTATGATCTGAGACCCATGTTCTATGATCTTCTCAATGAAATCATACAACACCCTACCTTTGGAGGTGAACTTCTCAGCTTTCTTGACAGTTGGGTCCTCAATACTTACCACTGTCAGCGGTTGTGCATTAGTTGGAGATCCTGCAAGTCTCTATACAACAGTGGCATAATGCTCTGCTCTCTATTTGTACATATTGCGAGCTTGCTCCATTTTATCCAGTCTTCCAGCCAAGATATCCAATGTCACTTGCGCATCCGCTTTTGCACTTTCATTGGTAACCCTGCCAAGCTGGACTTTTATTACTGTGTAGTCCTCCATATTGGCATCTCCTTCTTGCGGTAGTATGCCAATCTCCGCATACTTATGGCCAGTCTTTTCAACGTTCAACCTTGAATATACTTTTGCCTTTTTCTTCCCTTTACCCTTTGGAGGGACTATCTCTTTGAGGTTGAGCTCCTCTGGTGAGATCATTTGCTTCTTTTGCTTCGACACTTGAGATATCAGCCAAGGGGGAAGGAAAGAGGTGTGAACTTTTGGATTCATTGTCAACTCAGTCATCATTGTCACTTCTGAAGTCATTGTCACCTCTGAAGTTACCATGGGTATCGTGACAATAGGAGAAGTGTCTGTCATCATTGCTCCTGTAGACTACACATTGAGCTGATCACGTATTGACTCATTCATGAAACGATTGAATTCATTTTAGGAAGTGATGTCATAGGTTGGTGAAGATAGGCTAGGAATGGATGATGGAGGACTTGACAATATATCAACCGTATGAAGGCTTTTCACCGAGGGAGTATCAAGCAGGGTTGATGCTACAGGAATAGTGGATATCTCGACTACAGGAATGCATGTGGTAGGAATGGGTGATGAGGGAACAAGAGGTGGAGGAGTTTTTGAATTTGGAGGGGTATGCGGAACATTGGAAATCACAGGCGATGACGTTCTGGGAATTTCCTCAACTACATTCTTAGGTGGAGACGTAGTTCTTTCTTGATCATGCCTGGGTTCCTCTTGATCATCCTCTTGTCTCTCCAATTCTGGTTCACCTTTGGAATCACCTTCAGATTCTTCTTCAGAATCTTTCCCGTTTTCAGAAACTTCTTCTACATCAGAGTCTGCTTCTGTTGAGTCTTCATCTTCAGCAGATTGGTCATTGGAAGTACTTTCTTCATCAAAATCTATCTCCTCTAGAACAACCTTTTTACCTTTAGAGCGAGATGGATCGGATTTCGTGGTTTCTCCTTCTGGGACGAACTGTGTGTCTTTCCTGCCAACAATAAACTTGATACTGGAACCTCTTCGTGAAGAAGTGGGAACAACTGTTGATTTATTTTTCATGCGGAGTTCTTGCTGTCGGCGAGCTTCTACTTTAGATTCTTCTCCTTCTGAATATGTTCTAAAACTTTTCATTTCAAAACCATGCTTATGTAACCATTTTGTAGTGTTGGATAGGATTGGCTTCAATATCTCTCTCATGCTGGTACTTTCTTTCCTAGACCATTGAATTGCAGGCAACGACCTTTTAGAAACCTCTTGTTGATCATAAACAACATTCATGATATCGCCAGGATCTGTAAAATCCTCTGGTAGGTCAGCAATATCAAGGTCTCTGATCTGCTGAACAGTCAACCTGTAATAATCCATTTTGTGAATGGCTTCTTCATCTTTGCAATCAGCCTAGATGTCTTCAAAATGGTATTTGTGATGATGACCTTTTTATAATTTCCTTTTGACATCCCGGTAATCAAAATCAAACCTATACCTGTAGGTCTTGATTGTCATGATTTGCATCTCAGCATAAACAGACTTGGCTTTCTGTACAGTTGGGATAGTATATCTGTCGATTGTCAGTGGGAACTTGAATCCACACTTTTGGTTACTTCTTCCTTCTTTATGCACTGAAATCAGTTGTCTGCACATCTCCATGAGAACCCACTTATCCGAAGGATAACGTGCCAGTATGTAAGGGCAGCCAGTGTAGCACCCTACTCTTAAATAAGTAAACGTTGGGAATTGCATAAATAAGCATCCAACTTTACTTACCGCCTTATAGGCCTCATCAAATACCCTTCTCCTCTCGAGAGCTAGATCAAAATTGAAAATAAAATGTGCAAAGAAAGCATCAATAACTCGCCTGAAATGATGAAAGCTTTCCTTCAATTCCAGTTGGTAGAAGAATTTATACACAGGTACCAACATCTGATTCCTTTTTGTGGATAGACCTGGAAATTTCCTCATTACAGCTAATGCATACACCAGGTAAGAAGTCATATAGAATTTCAATGTGGAAGCCGCATTGATCAGTTGCTCATGTATTTCATCATTGATCTGTTTGCCCCAGTCAATGTGTACTTTTTGTCTTCTTATATTCCTAATGTATTCATACATCCAATCATGAAAAGTGGATGATTCAGGCAAGCCTTTTACTCTACTTAAAAATGTGATCATATCTTTGACGTCATCTTTGAAATTACTTTGCAGGAGTCCTTTTGGCCATCTAGAAATAGATTGTCTAGGCTTCTTCAACCATTGGGTATTTATTAGGTTTTTAGCCTTGTTGGGATCAACATCAAAAACTTCTTGTGCTTTTTGTATAGAGATGTCAATGTACTCCATTTGAGGAACTTAATGTCAAAGATGTCAGGGTCGAGTCTTAAAATCTCATGCCCAGAAGAATCAATCACATTTCTGCTTTCCCTGATGTAATGAGATGCCACTTGAAGGACAAATTATGTATTGTGTGTAGCAGGAGGGAACATAGCTACCAAATGCAGATTATTGTGTACAATTGCTCTCATCGGATCAGGAAGAGGCTTCATCTTAGTTTTCTTTGCAAAATCAACCAAGTCTTGATGGCCAACCTCTATGTCTTTTATTTCTTCCACCTTGGAGACCACTACAGTCGGCGGATAGCCACCTTGATATTTATATTTCATTTTGCCTTTTGCTTTTGAAGAAGATGAAGGTTTTCTGGCAGTCATCAAGAGCAACTGAATCTTTGATCAATCAACTTTGAAATCTTGAAAAGAGATTACAAGATGTGGAGTCAAAACAAACGTTAGTCGTTAAACAGCATGGGAGTGAGTGAGGTGAGCAACAACGATGAGCAAGCGTGGAGCAGATTGCAAGGCACGCAAAGTGATGAACAAAATGGAAGGAACGAGGTTTAGAATGAAACTTGCAAGTTTGAAGTATTTCAGGGAAAAAATTGTGAAAAGTGTATGGGCGCACTTTTTCAACGCCCTTGCATTTTGAAGAATTCTGGCTTTGATGCAGGGGCGCTGAAAAATAGCGCTCCTACACTTCAGTGTTAGGAAAAAATGGCATCATGTTAGGGTGCATTTTTGTAGCGCCTCTGCACTTCAATTATGATTCTGGAAATAAGATGCAATAATGTTTGAAAACGACGCCTTGACTATTTTGAAGCATGGAAACACTCAAAGACAAAACTTGTAATCGTGTATTGTGTTGCACTTGAAGTTTATTTCACCGCCATTGTAAATGTGGATAAGAACCAAGCAATTTTACTCACAAAATGTGAGCTTCTTCAATGTTCGCACCAAATCATTGTTGAAAGGGCGACGTGGAAAGACACAAACAAAAACGTAGGAGTTTGAAAGCATGGAAAGAAAAATGCATGGGAGAAGAAAGTCACGCCAAAACAAGCCATAAAAGTTCCATTGCTACAGGAAAACGTGTGGGTAAGAGGAAGTATGGAAAAAACGCACAAGACCAAGAAACATGAATGGAGAAAAAAAGAATACACATTTTGCATAGCAGTAGATTCAAAACAATCACAAAAAGGAAATGCATTCATAAATTTTCAACAATAAAGAATGCGTAAATGAAAAGACAAAGAATAAAAACATACCTGAAATGGTGAACTCGAAAAACCCTAGCTTGATGCAAAAAGATCTTTGGAAAAACATGTTTTGCAGCTTGAGAAGGAGTTCAGTCGAAAATCACAAATAATGAAAATAAAACAATAGAATCACTTTTAAGTGAAAGCAAAACATAAAAACCTAACTTAAGTCGATCAATTAATTGAGGCACAAAAAGTGGTACGATAAGTGAAAAAAGTAAAACACATGAAGAAACACGCCTATGCGAAAAATGGCTAAGTTTGGACAAAAAGTGTAAGAGCACTTTTTCAATGCTCTTACATTTTTTGACAAAAACACTTTCATGCAGGGGCGCTGAAAATCAGTGCCCCTGCACTTTTCATACTTAGCCAATTTTTGGCTTGTGAGCAAGAGCACACTTTTTCAGTGCAACTGCATCTTTCGCAATTTTAACTAAGTATGAACAGTGAGGCTTCGTGAAGGAGCTCGTTTCAAAGGTCTTCATGAGGCGAACATAGGGGGATGCTCAAATTGACTATCTGAGTCTTTGGAACGCATTTCGAGGTGGATAGAAAATCACCTTGTTTTGCGTGCTTGAACTTCACGAACCCAGGAAACAGACAAGTTTTGTAGGGGGTTATCTGTGGAACGAGCGCTCCTAGATTCCATGATAACAGCTGGGGATCTTCCTTTGACCGTTCTTTGAAACGAATGAAGGGAGAAGAATCCTAGAATTCAAATGCCTTTATCCATCCATTGGGCTTGGAGTCAGGCGACGACGACGACGACAAAACTTTAAAACATAAAGACTCAAAAGGACTTAAAAATAAAAATTATTTACATACCAACACGAATTACTTTACTGTGTAAAGTGCTTGAGATGTTGCCCACTGTGAGGAAGGGAAAATGGCGTTTTGTCTCAGTATGCTAACAAGAAACTGTTCTCACCATGCAGCTAATGTATTTGGAAAGGTCTTGTCCACAGTGAGTCAAATTTTCCGTGCATACCTTTTGGTTCTCTTCCTTTGTCCCACAGGAGAACGAGGTCACCAATTTGAAATTATTGAGACTTGGATTTTTTGTCAAAAAGCTTCTTCACTTGGTCCTAGTGTTCCGCGATGCGGTTAGCCACTTGAACCTGGTTCTCTTCCAATTCAGAGAGATACATGATGCACTTATCAACAGAGTTGTCAAACGTCTCATCCACAATGGCCTTAGCTAGTTTGAGGGTTGGTAGTTCCAAGGTTATAGGAATCTCGGCATTCAACCCGTACAAGAGTTGAAAAGGAGACATGTTGATCGCTCGCTTCGGATTTATCCTGTCTACCCACAAAGTGTCAAACAAGGCCTTGTGCCACAAACATTGATTCTCATCTACCAGCTTACGGATGATAGTTACCAGATTTTTGTTGCTAGATTCCGCCTGACCATTACCTTGCAGATAATAGTCAGAAGAATGTGACAAAGTTATGCCGTGCTGAAAACAAAATTTAGTAATCTCGTTTGACGAGAAGGCAGAAGCATTGTTAGCAATGATCTTGTTTGGCACACCAAACCTGGAAATAATGCTTTCCTTTAAGAAACTGCACACCACCTCTGAAGTAGCACGCTTGGTAGGTATCGCTTCCACCCATTTGGTGAAATAGTCAGTAGCAGTCAAGACATAGATGTGTCCCGCACTTGATGATGGATTAATTACACCTATGAAGTCGATGCCCCACTGCTGGAAAGGTTCTTCGATCACGACAAGTTTCAATGGAAAAGACGCCAACCTAGGTCATCTGACGAACTGTTGGCACAATTCACACTTACGCACCCAAGAGTACGTGTCCTGAAAAAGTGTGGGCCAGTAATATTTCGCTCTCAGGATTTGGTGAGCGGTTACCGGCGCTGAGAAATGCCCACCACATGCCAAATCATGATAAGATTTCAGCAATTTTTGTTGTTCTTTATCAACACATCTGAGAAAAGTCCCATCCATTGTGCGCTTGTACAAGCCATTATCCCATAAGACAAAATTAGCTGATTTCAACTTGATGGTTCTTTTTTCCTTTGGAGTCAAGTGATTAGGGCATTCTTCGTATGTGAGGAAATGAGTGATGTTGGAATACCATTCGTCAGTGGTACTAACAAACAGCACCATTGGGAGTGTACTTGGATCCACCTCTTCCTCGTCTGAAACTTCTTCATCCTCTGAAATTTATTTATCTAGTTTATTTTTAGCAATAAGCTGACAAAGTCCACGTCCACGCATCAAATTAGTGGGTTTAATTTCCAGATCATACTCCTGAATCCTAGCAATCCAATTGCCTCTTTTTGTTCCAAATTCCTGTTGTGTTAGGATAGACTTAACAGTCAAATATGGTACTAGAACCTTGACATGGCTACTTAGAATGTAGAACCGAAAATGCTTGATGGCTTTGACAACTGCGAAAGCATGCTTCTCCATTTGAGAATATTTCAATTCATAATTCTTCAGGGGGCAGCTCATGAATGCAATGGGGGATTCAAAGCCTTCATCGTTTTCCTGTACTAAAATTGTTGAGAGTGTATGCTTAGAAGCATAACTGTACATAACAAAATGTTTGTTGTAGTTGGGGAAAACCAGCACAGGCGCGTGAGCAATGGCCTCCTTGATATCATTGAACGCTACTTTGCCTTCTGCTGTCCAATGGAATGTGGCGTTACCCTTCATCATATTTACAATATGACGAGTCTTTTCAGCAAAGTCTGGAAGAAACCTCCTTAAGAAGTTTACTTTGCCAAAGAAGGAATGAACAGGTTTCTTGCTTGACGGCAGAGTGAGAGATTTAATTCCATTGACCCTTTCCAAGTCAATCGTGATTCCCTCTGTAGATACAACATGACCAAGAAGTTTACCTTCTGTCACCCCAAAAGTTGACTTTTTGGGATTTAGGGAAATACCATGCTGACAACATCTTTCAAGAGTTTGCCTCAAGTGGTAGAAATGTTCATGACGTCGTTTAGAGAAAACCGTGAGATCGTCAAGATACACCATGATGAACTTACCCATCACGTCACGGAAAGCGAGATCCATGGCATGTTGGAATGTAGCGCCAGTGTTGATTAGACCAAAAGGCATCCTGCGATATGCAAAGGTTCCCCATGGCATCATTAAAGCGGTCTTGTGTTGATCGCTTGAATTAACTTCAATTTGATTGTAGCCAGAAAATCCATCTAGCATGGAGAGCATCTTGGATCCAGTTACATTTTGTAGGACTTGGTCCATCACTAGAAGTGGATAATTGTCTTTGAGCGACAATTGGTTTAGATTTCTGAAATCTACACAAATGCGGATTTCGCCATTCTTCTTACGAACGGGGACGATATTGGCTATCCATGTTGAATGATGGATAGGGAATATTATCTGTACGTTTAGCATCTTTTGAACTTCCACCAAAATTGTTCTAGAGATCTTGGGATTGTATTGCCTCTGCTTTTGTTTGTAAGGCAAAGCTCTGACCTTGAGGGGAATATCATGTTGTACTTCTTTAGGCCGAAATGATTTTAGATCTTCGTACAAATATGCTAAGACATCAATATACTCTTGTAGTAGCTGAGCAAACTGTCCTCTTTCTTCAGCCGTGCAACATTTGCCAATGTTCACCATCTTGGGGTTAGCTTCAGTTCCCAGATTTATCTGTTCCACTTCATTAGATGAGTCAGAATCTGAGAGTTGCTTTTTCACATGGCGATCATGTTTGTCAAAAAGCTTTTCCAAGGATACCAATCCTTTGGGAATCTTATTTCCTTTGTGTTGCAAATATTCTTCACCCGTAACAGGATCCATATTTGACATAGATTCTCGAGGCGGAGAATTGTTGCCTTCAAAATACAACTCATCAAAATTCTTTGCTTTCTCCAGAAAGGCAATGATCTGATGATCATCATTGAAAATTTTCCAGTTCTCCGAATTGTCAGGGACACTTGGGCGGAAAACCAACTCTATGGTGTAGGTAGAACCTTGAAAGTCTTTGTGTGGCACCAAGAGCGTGGCGGAGATTGCGAGGGAATTAGCTCTAGTATTGTATTCTCTGGGAACAACAGAGATATCAAAAGCTTTGAATTCCTCAACAGAATCCCATACTAGATTACGATAATGCCTGAGTCTACCATTCTTTGTGTGATAAAGATTTCTCACTTGACATACTATCAGCTCGACATCACCTTGTGCATGAGGATTTTTTATACCTTTTTTCAGTGCAACTTGCATTCCCAATAACAGGGCTTCATATTTGGCAGTGTTATTAGTGTTATCAAATTGTAACTTGAAAGAGAAAGGGAAAAAATTCCCTGTTGGCGAAATAAAAACCATTCCTGCTCCAGAACCAGTCGAAGAGTAGCTACCATCAAATTCAAGCAACCAGACACCATTGGGATCACCAATGCTAATAGTGTCGAAGTCCAAAGCTTCATCAACTAACGAGGATTCACGGTCGGAGATAGACAAATCACTTGACGACGTCTCATTTTGAAGTGGAGGAAATGTCATAATTTTTTAACTCATTTTGAGTCGAGGATTCACCCACCTCATTTGTCTGTAGATAGTAAGTTCCCACGCTTGAGGATTCGAATAAGATCTGAGCTCTGGGATCATTTGATTTGGTAACTGAAAACTTTGACTCTTTTTCAGGAACCAACTTTTGCATCACACCTTTTACTGGTATTCTTGCTTCAGACATATCCATACTTAGTTCTCCTCCAACATCTTTGCATAAATTGCATCTGAGGAGGATTCCGTAGGATGCTGGTACATCGGCTACAAGGACCGTCATTTTTATTTTCTTCTCTTGGTATGCGGCGAATGCGTATTGCGCATCTTTGATTTGGCCGATCAATGGCACTTGTTTATTCTCCATGGAGAAACAACGACTGAAAGTCTTGGTCATCTAAAGCCCCAAGGTAGTAGCTACCTTGGCAGGCATCACGTTGTTGGATGCACCAGAGTCTATGACACAGTTACTCAGCTTGAAACCATTTACAAGTAGGGAGATGAAAAATGGATCAATGCGTCCAGAGGCGGTTGGAGGATTAGATACAAGGTTACTCTGTGGCATCTTGGGTTTAGAAGTAATAGGGGTATCAGGATGGGTATCCTGACTTGGGGAAATTCCTGTCATTAACAAACTTGACAAGCCTGTCAAATTGGTCAGGGTTGGCTTTGAGGTATTCAGCCTCGGACATTTGAACCTTGGTTTTCTTGGCATGGTCAATAATGTCAAAAGCCTGGAAAGAATTTTGTAGGTTGGAAGTCGTGACTTCATTGATTGGTTTTACAAAAGGCACACTGTTCTTTGGAACAAGAGGATTAGCTTTAGGAATAACGGAAGTTGATGAAGAAGGGCGAGGTGTACTTGTGGATTTGTTGCTTTCTTGGGTTGCCAAGGGAGGGGAGATCCTCTTTTCACGATCGTTATCGGTGGCTTCTCTTTTTCAGGGACAGCAGTAGCTTGAGCTTTATCAAGCTGATTTTGTTGATGTCACGTAAAAACAACATAAGTATCAGTCACCAAGTCCTCTTCTTCTTCTTGCTCTGCCATTTGCAAATAACTAATCTTGGAGTCGCTAGTCGATTCAATTTCTTCTTCTTGGAAGATATCGACATTTTCTTCTTCAGGGTATTCTTGTTGTGCATAATCATCTTGTTTAGCCTCAAAGTATCCCGCAACATTGTTAGCAGGCGGGGCTTCCAGAGCAAGCCTTCCTGGAGGCGCTGGGAGAGGATTTTGATTTTTGTTGCTAGTGTAATTAGGGAAAGTCCTCCTAAGGACGTCCTTGTAATTGCTACTGTTGTTATTGTTTGAAACTTACTTTTTGAGAGACAAGAATTCATTTGCCAGCCTTTGGACCATGGGATCTGTGAAATTTGAGCTAGCACTGGGAGCACTAACATTAGATGCTGAAGACCCTGAGGCTTGCATCCTTTTATTTCCATTAGTTCCCATTCTAATTTCTCCAGCAAGGATCATGTCATCCTCCAGACTGGTAGCCAGTTGCTGAGCCACTTCAACATTAACAAGATTTTCCCTACTTAAGTAGAAACTCACCTTGGGTAGTTGTGTGTTGATGAAGAAGCACTTCAAGTTATGATCCGTCGGTCTTGCATCATTTGGGATCCATGTCACCAATTTATTAATTTTTTCCACAAACTCGCGCATAGGTTCGTGAGCTTCTTTATGCATGGTGGTGAGTTGCACCAATAAAGCATGTGAATCTTCAGTAGGCTTAAATCTTTCTTCAAACTTAGTACGAAGAGAGGCCCAATCGGTGACGGAGGCGTTAGGAAGAGTAAAGAACCATTCGGCTGCAACCCCTTGAAGGGATTCAATGAACAATCTTACAAAAACATCTTCATGCTCAATGCCGAGAACGCCACAAACAATGTAGAATGCGGATATGTGTTCATGGGGATGTTGTTTTCCATCACCTTGAAACTTCGGGAGATGCTTCCTGGATACACACGGCAGTTTGTGCAAAGGTGCAGCCAAACGGAGGGGACCAAAAGCATTTCCCCATGGTCCTGTAGGTGGTGCGGCCATAACTGGTTGCTCAATAGGTACCTAAATGGGACGTCTGCAGTAAACAGACCAAACACTTGGGAGAGGAGATCTTTGGCTACGTGGAGGGTAGCTTATGACCTTACTCGTGGGAGAGTAAATGGAAAATCACGTTGCAACAACTCTTCAAAAAGTGGATCTGCTACTCCTTGAGCCCTCAATCCTCGTGTATATATCCGGTCCGCCAGAATGTAGATTTGAATAAGATGGATATTATAAAGTGACAATATACAAAATAACAGCAAGAAAGAAGAAACTTATCTACTTCAATCAAAAGCATGAGGTTTAGATTGCATATGTCGTTCCCCAATAGAGTCGCCAAAAACCTGTTGGGTGAAAATTATGTAATCAGCTTTTCGATAGATTACACAACTAGGACTTCAGCCACAACTATGTGAGATGTGAATCTCTCCTCTCAGAAAGGGGAGGCACCCTTCTTATTGCTGATAGAAGCGATAGTAAAATAAAAAAAAGTATTTACAAAATGTACACAATACTTACGAAGTGGGGGGGGTGTGTTACATTCATCCTTCTCTCTTTTTTCAGAGAAGATGTTTACAATGCTTCACTGTTGGAAGTTCTTAATTCACAATAATTCTAAACTAACAACGAGCAGTAATGCCAATACCTCTATCTTGTCAAAGCAAAGCATAGAGGTAACAAAAATGATCAACAATAAACTAGTAAAATAAAAAGGAAAGCTCACAAAGGCACAAAGTCGTTTCGTAGCTTTATCAATGGTGGATTTGTGATAGGCGTGTCATTTGTCACGTTAGAAGCACAGAGTCTTCTTAGACGCAACAATTCCTTGAACAACATCAACAATTACAAGCGCAAAGTCTTGTAGATTATTCAACAATAATATTCAAAGAGCATGAATAATTACAAGCACAAAGTCTTGTAGATCATTCAACCGAAATATCCAAAACACAAATGAAAATCTAAATAAAGGATGTAACAAAAAGTTTACATGAATTATTTAGAGTCCTTCAGATTCCATAAGCTAATCACCACCAAATGAGATCAATTCATAAGATTATCGAATCCAACACAAAGTCTGGTTTGCAATCTTCTTCTTTATTGATCAGATTTCATTCACAAAGTATGAACACAAAGTTTCACAATTCTGCTTCAAAAAGGGCAGCACTTCGTTGCAAAATACTAAAGAATAATCTTACAATAGAAATCCCTCACATTATATAGAAAGAGGGATGAGCAAAATTAGGAATCTAATTGAGGAAATCAAGGAAAGTTAGGTGAGCTATTTAAGGAGATCTCACCTAACTTTGACCAAATTCAAAGTGTAATTTGTTTTCAAAAGATTACATCTTCAAACTTGGTGCAATTACAATTTACAAAGAGACATATAAGATGTCAGGAAATATTTACAAGATGCATAAAAGGATGCATCGAAAATGTCTAACACTGGAGATTAAGAGCCTTCTTCATGTTTCCTTTCTTTGGGCACAGAAGTCTTCGTATTTCTTCCTGGTCTCTTGCACGAACTTCTCATTCGGACCAACGGTGTAATCCACAATGGTGTGAATTCTCGTGATCGATCTCATGGCAGATGAGTGAACCTTCTTGCACCTATCAAGATGCGTTTTCAGCTTATCCAATGTAAGCCTTGTATCACAAATGACGTTCAGAGAGGCTTCTGAAAAGTCTGCACTGTCAATCAACTTCATGATGGCTTCCTTGAAGATCTGGGATATTTCTATGGCCGGCAGGAACATACGATTCTCCTCAAGAAGTTGACCTGGTAACTCCTTGATAGCTTTTTCAAGAATAACACGATGCCCTTCGACATCTTCCTACACTTGGTGGAGATCTTCTGTAAGAGATTGAATTACTTGAATTCGATGTTTCAAGGATTCTCTTACCTTAATGAACTTTTCTTTGTCAGGAATTACCCCGACTTCCACCAATTTACTGAGCTTTACCTGCTTCATCTGTGACCATGACAGCAAGCATTTTTCCATATCTCTGCGCTCTTGGGAAAGTACATTGTCAGCGGTTGTGCATTAGTTGGAGATCCTGCAAGTCTCTTTACAACAGTGACATAATGATCTGCTCTCTGTTTGTACATATTGTGAGCTTGCGCCATTTTATCTAGTCTTCGAGCCAAGATATCCAATGTCACTTGCGCATCCGCTTTTGCACTTTCATTGGTAACCTTGCCAAGCTGGGCTTTTGTTACTGTGTAGTCCTCCATATTGGCATCTCCTTCTTCTTGCGGTGGTATGCCAATCTCTGCATACTTATGGCCAGTCTTTTCAACGTTCAGCCTTGAATATACTTTTTCCTTTTTCTTCCCTTTAGCCTTTGGAGGGACTATCTCTTTGAGGTCGAGCTCCTCTGGTGAGATCATTTGCTTCTTCCGCTTCGACTCTTGAGATATCAGCCAAGGGGTAAGGAAAGAGGTGTGAACTTCTAGATTCACTCTCAACTCAGTCGTCATTGTCACTTCTAAAGTCATTGTCACCTCTGAAGTTACCATGGGTATCGTGACAATAGGAGAAGTGTCTGTCATCATTGCTCCTATAGACTGCACATTGAGATGATCACGTATTGACTCATTCATGAAACAATTGAATTCATTTTCAGAAGTGATGTCATACGTTGGTGAAGATAGGCTAGGAATGGATGATGGAGGACTTGACAATATATCAACCGTATGAATGCTTGTCACAAAGGGAGTATCAAGCGGGGTTGATGATGCAGGAATAGTGGATATCTCGACTACAGGAATGCATGTGGTAGGAATGGTTGATGAGGGAACAGGAGGTGGAGGAGTTCTTGAATTTGGAGGGGTATGAGGAACACTGGAAATCACAGGCGATGACGTTCTAGGAATTTCCTCAACTACATTCTCAGGTGGAGACGTAGTTCTTTCTTGATCATGCCTGGGTTCCTCTTGATCACCCTCTTGTCTCTCTAATTCTGGTTCCATGTGGTAGGAATGGTTGATGAGGGAACAGGAGGTGGAGGAGTTCTTGAATTTGGAGGGGTATGAGGAACACTGGAAATCACAAGCGATGACATTCTAGGAATTTCCTCAACTACATTCTCAAGTGGAGACGTAGTTCTTTCTTGATCATGCCTGGGTTCCTCTTGATCACCCTCTTGTCTCTCTAATTCTGGTTCACCTTCGGAATCACTTTCAAATTCTTCTTCAGAGTCTTTCCCACTTTCAGAAATCTCTTTTGCATCGGAATCTGCTTCTGTTGAGTCTTCATCTTCAGCGGATTGGTCACTGGAAGTACTTTCTTCATTGAAATCTATCTCCTCTAGAACAACCTTTTTACCTTTAGAGCAAGATGGATCGGATTTTGTGGTTTCTCCTTCTGGGACGGATTGGGTATCTTTCTTGCCAACAGTAAAATTGATTTTGGGACCTCTTCGTGAAGAAGTGGGAACAGCCGCTGATTTATTTTTCATGCGGAGTTCTTGTTGTCAGCTAGCTTCTGCTTCAGATTCTTCTCCTTCCGAATCTGTTCTAAAACTTTTCATTTTAAAACCATGCTTATGTAACCATTTTGCAGTGTTGGATAGGATTGGCTTCAATCTCTCTCTCATGCTGGTACTTTCTTTCCTAGACCATTGAATTGCAGGCAACGACCTTTTAGAAACCTCTTGTCGATCATAAACAACATTCATGAAATCGCAAGGATCTGTAAAATCCTCTGGTAGGTCAGCAATATCAAGGTCTTTGATCTGCTAAACAGTCAACCTGCAATAATCCATTTTGCGAATGGCTTCTTCATCTCTGCAATCAGCCTAGATGTCTTCAAAACGGTATTTGTGATGATGACATTTTCGTAATTTCCTGCTGACATCCCGGTAATCAAAATCAAACCTATACCTGTAGGTCTTGATTGTCATGATTTGCATCTCAGCATAAATACACTTGGCTTTCTGTACAGTTGGGATAGTATATTTGTCGATTGTCAGTGGGAACTTGAATCCACACTTTTGGTTACTTCTTCCTTCTTTATGCACTGAAATCAGTTGTCTACACATCTCCATGAGAACCCACTTATCCAAAGGATAACGTGCTAGCATGTAAGGGCAGCCAGTGTAGCACCCTACTCTTAAATAAGTAAACGTTGGGAATTGCAAAAATAAGCATCCAACTTTACTTACCGCCTTATAGGCCTCATCAGATACCCTTCTCCTCTCGAGAGCTGGATCAAAATTGAAAAGCAAATGTGCAAAGAAAGCATCAATAACCCGCCTGAAATGATGGAAGCTTTCCTTCAATTCGAGTTGATAGAAGAATTTATACACAGGTACCAGCATCCGATTCCCTTTTGTGGATAGACCTAGAAATTTCCTCATTACAGCTGATGCGTACACCAGGTAAGAAGTCATATAGAATTTCAATGTGGAAGCCGCATTGATCAGTTGCTCATGTATTTCATCACTGATCTATTTGCCCCAATCAATGTGTACTTTTTTTCTTCTTATAATCCTAATGTATTCATACATCCAATCATGAAAAGTGGATGATTCAGGCAAGCCTTTTACTCTACTTAAAAATGTGATCATATCTTTGACGTCATCTTTGAAATCACTTCGCAGGAGTCCCTTTGGCCATCTGGAAACAGATTGTCTAGGCTTCTTCAACCATTGGGTATTTATTAGGTTTTTAGCCTTGTTGGGATCAGCGTCAAAGACTTTTTGTGCTTTTTGTATAGAGATGTCAATGTACTCCATTTGAGGAACGTTAAACACAATGTCAAAGAAGCCAAGGTCGAGTTTTAAAATCTCGTGCCCAGAAGAATCAATCACACTTCTGATTTCCCTGATGTAATGAGATGTCACTTGAAGGACAAATTCCGTATTGTGTGTAGTAGTAGGGAACATAGCTACCAAATGCAGGTTACTATGTACAATTGCTCTCATCGGATCAGGAAGAGGCTTCATCTCAGTTTGCTTTGCAAAATCAACCAAGTCTTGATGGCCAACCTCTGTGTCTTTTATTTCTTGCACCTTGGAGACCACTACAGTCGACAGATAGACACCTTGATATTTATCTCATCTTTCCTTTTGCTTTTGAAGAAGACGGAGGTTTTTTGGCAGTCATCAAGAGCAACTGAATCTTTGATCAATCAACTTTGAAGATCTTGAAAAGAGATTGCAAGATGTGGAGTCAAAACAAACGTTAGTCGTTAAACAACATGGGAATGTGTGAGGTGAGCAACGACGATGAGCAAGCGTGGAGCGGATTACAAGGCACACAAAACGATGCACAAAATGGAAGGAACGAGGTTTGGAATGAAACTTGCAAGTTTGAAGTATTTCAGGGAAAAAAATGTGAAAAGTGTAAGGGCGCATTTTTTCAGCACCCTTGCATTTTGAAGAATTCTGGCTTTGATGCAGGGGCGCTGAAAAACAACGCTCCTGCACTTCAGTGTTAGGAAAAAATGGCATCATGTCAGGGCACACTTTTTCAGCGCCTCTGCACTTCAAGTATGATTATGGAAATTAGATGCAATAATGTTTGAAAACAGCGCCTTGACTATTTTGAAGCATGGGAATGCTCAAAGAGAAAACTTATAATCGTTTATTGAGTTGCACTTGAAGTTTATTTCACCGCCATTGTAAATGTGGATAAGAACCAAGCAATTTTACTCACAAAATGTGAGTTTCTTCAATGTTTGCACCAAATCATTGTTGAAAGGGTGACATGGAAAGACACTAAAACAAAAACGTAGGAGTTTGAAAGAATGGAAAGAAAAATGTGTGGGAGAAGAAAGTCATGCCAAAACAAGCCATAAAAGTTCCATTGCGTGAGAGCGTACAGGAAAACGCGTGGGTAAGAGGAAGATGCCACACAATGTGCCATGAAGAGGAAGTATGGAAAAAACACGCAAGACCAAGAAACGCAAATGGAGAAAAAAAGAATACACGTTTTGCATAGCAGTAGATTCAAAACAATCACGAAAAGGAAATGCATTGATAGATTTTCAACAAGAAAGAATGCGTAAATGAAAAGACAAAGAATAAAAACATACCTAAAATGGTGAACTCGAAAAACCCTAGCTTGATGCAAAAAGATCTTTGGAAAAATGTTTTTTGCAGCTTGAGAAGGAGTTCAGTCGAAAATCACAAACAATGAAAATAAAACAATAGAATCACTTTTAAGTGAAAGCAAAACATAAAAACCTAACTTAAGTCGATCAATTAATTGAGGCACAAAAAGTGGCACGATAAGCGAAAAAAGTAAAATGCATGAAGAAACGCACCTATGCCAAAAATGGTAAGTTTGGACAAAAAGTGTAAGAGCGCACTTTTTCAGCGCTCTTACATTTTTTGACAAAAACACTTTCATGCAGGGGCGCTGAAAATCAATGCCCCTGCACTTTTCATACTTAGCCAATTTTTGGCTTGCGAGCAAGAGCGCACTTTTTCAGTGCAACTACATCTTTCACAATTTTAACTAAGTATGAACAGTGAGGCTTCGCGAAAGAGCTCATTTCGAAGGTCTTCACGAGGCGAACATAGGGGGATGCTCAAACTGACTGTCTAAGTCTTTGGAACGCATTTCGAGGTGGCTTGAAAATCACCTTGTTTTGCGTGTTTGAACTTCATGAACTTAGGAAACAGACAAGTTTCGTAGGGGGCTTATCCGTGGAACGAGCGTTGCTAGATTCCATGATAACAACTAGTAGAGGCACAAGGTTATAAAACCGTTTGCATTGCAACTGAGGTTTTTCTAGTTTCATAGATCTCAACTACAACTAGGCTAAAACTTATAGCTATCTCATCTCAAGAAAACAAAGCAAGAGGATTTGGGAGCAATTGGGAATGATTGACGATAAACTATATCTCAGGATTTCCAAGGAGATGAGGTGTTATGTCCGAGGCGTAGGCTGAAATAAAGTTTATTGGAAACAACATCAAACGGTAAACTAGATCACAGAATTCTGAAGGAGGCTCATTGCACTATCTGAGGTGTAGACTGAAATTAAGATTACTAGATACAACATTAAACGATAATCCTAATCTCTAAATTCCCTCGGAAGCTCATTGCTCTATCTGAGGTGTAGATTGAAACAAAGATTATTAAAACAAGTGTTGATAAACCTTGAAACTTTGGATCAAAGGCTCATTGCTCTTTTGATTTATTTCTTCAAACTTGATCAACAATTACAAAAGATTTGGGACAGCAAATGGTACTAACATACAAAATGCGATCAACCAAACAACTCTTAGACAAAGAGTGAACCAATATTGACTTGTAAGCTTGTTGGCTTAACGACGCAACAATTTTGCGTAAATAAAAGTTAAACAATAATGAGCAAGGTTGCTCTTATTTATAGAAGCTCAAAGGAGTAGGGAACCTTAAAATCTCCTTGAGTTAACATTCACTTCTTGCCAACATGCAAGATTTATTCCTATGCCTAAATGCATGTAACTTAACAGTTAACTGGAAAAACTACTTCAGTTAACTGATTCTAAACTAAACTAGAACTCCATATGTACATAGTTGTCTCCAAAATAGACATGCATGATTGGTGGGACAATGAGTTAACTTGGAAAGAGGCACCAAGTTAACTGATGTGTCTAATGTCTATTGTGAAAAGGTGGGATGTCCTAACTAATAGTTCGCTAGCCAAGATCTCAAGCAATCAACTCCTTCAAGAAGTTGTTAACTACCTCATCATCTGGAGGTCGTCACATGTCTCAACTGTTAGTTTATTGCCTGTCAACAACTTGAGCAATCCTGGAAATATTTGCACACTTCAACTGGTAGTTCACTAATTGGTAACTTTGGCGGCTCTATAACTGGAGTGATGACCTTTGTTTCTTCTACAACTTTATGCTACTGACACTTTTTTTTATTCTCCTCAATCGAAGAGTGTTGCATGATGAAACCACGAAGTTTGACTGCGAACACTCTAGCTGTGAAAAATGCACACAAACTCGCTGCATGCGTAGAGTTCCAACAATATTCAACCCTCTAGATTGGCCTTGAAAGGCTATCAGATATACGAGGTATGAAACCATGTGGACTTTGAGTGTATATGCCTGTCAAATTGTCCAAATCAACCACTATTGTGCTCAACGTAAATCAGTGTCAGCCGTTTTCAAAAAATCATGAAGCAAGACCAATTTGGTCTTGAATTCAACTTGGGAGAATTGCATTATGAAAAACTAGATTGTTGACTGTAACACGGATATGTTCGGGTAACTTTTTCTGGTGAGGCTAAAAATAGCTTCTGGTGAGGCTAAAAATAACTTCTCAAGGGGCAAGTTTTACAAAAAAATATGAGATGTGGGTTTTGTAGAGAATATATTTTTAAACAACCCCACAACATCAGAAATTTGAAAAAGTGATTTTTCCTTTGACATGCAACGACCTCTCAGGGCAGAAACTACAGGGGTTACAAAAGCTTTTTTCTCAAAATATTTTGGCACATGGGTTTTCTTGGCGCTTGAGAGCTAAACAAACCCAGTTTCTCTATTTTTTGAAATGATTGTTTTCGAAAACCCTAAAAATAGGGGGTAGCGGGGCAATTTTCTCGAAAAATTTTGGCACGTGGGTTTTGTTGCCAATGTTCTGTTGAAAATACCCAAAAGGCCAGATTTGTGGAAAAAAGTCATTTACTTGGACATGCGAGAAAATCTAAGACAAGGATAGAAGAAATGTGAGGGGTAGAAGATAGAAGTTATAAGCTACCTCTTTCAATCCTCAAGAAAAACACCTTTGTATAAATCCAATCTGATGAATTCCTAGCAAGAGCGTACTGGAAAGATGGAGTATTGGAAAATATTCCTCTATGCAACTTGAACCTAGAATTGCGAAGAACACTAAAAATGGCCTCCATTAGATCCTTCAAAAGGCGTTGGAGAGAAAATAGTTGATTTTAGCTTCAACGTGCAAGAAATAATGGAGAAATGATGCCCATGAATGAATAAATATCCATTTTGGAGGTGGGAGTGTCAGTTAGGTGTGCCAAACCTAATTGAAGAGTCAATTTATGTGCATGCCTTGTTAACTGAGAGTTCTCCTCTAATTTTAGGACACCATATGCAAGAGGAAGCATGCAAAAATTGTAACTGAGGGTCAACTAGGCCCACTTTGACTTTAGGTGTCCAAGCTTTGGGGAGTTAGAGAATTTTTAAAGATTTTCAACTTTTGTTGTGATGAATTGCCTCTGTTTGACCCTGAATGGTTGGTGTTGAAGCTTGGTTGATAGATTCATCACGAAGTTGGATCAACTCTGAAGAGATGTAGTTGGGAGATGCAAACATCAAAAACTAGTTTTGATGGCTTGAAATCTTGGGCACCTTTTGCCAAAAGGGCACTTTTCACCAGACTTGAGCCATTTTTTAAATGTTTTTCAACTTCTTCAATTTGACCCTCTGTGCTTCAATCTGCAACTACAGTTGATTGACAATTCCCACGAACATGTCAAGATATGGAACGAAAAACTGGTTCAATTCCGGAAAGAATGACTGGTATTGCAACATCTAAAAGTTGATTTATGAGGCTCAAATTCCTAGGCGCCCCTGGCCTGCAGGGGCGCTTTTGTCTCTGAGATACATTTCGTATTTTGTAACCTTTAACGAAATGTTGCAATTTGATCCTCGTTGCCAGGAGTTTGACTACTTCGATGTTTGTGCTGACGATCTTATCACGGAGATTGATCAACTCTGAAGAGATGATCCTGGGAGTCACGAAGTCTAAAAGCTACATCTAAGGCCCAAAAAAGTTGGGCGCCTTTTCCAAGAAGGGTGCATCTTTTTTAACAGTCAAATTTTCATGTTTTTCAATTTGCCTTCGCCTCCAATGTTTTACGCTTGAACTTCATTCACGAGCATTTGACAAGTCCCGAGAGTTGGCTACTAGATTCATCATGTAGCTGGAAGGATTCTGAGTAGATCTCTTGGAGAAGACAGCTGTTGGAAACCTCATTTGATTGACCAAAAGTCTAGGCGCCCTTGGCCTGCAGGGGTATATTTGACCTTTTGACTTTCATTTCATCCTTTGTTTTATGTGCTCACTAGATCAATAGCTATTGTCGTTTGATATGTCTTGTGGGCTGGCGAATAGATTCGTTATGAAGCTGGATTGATGTCAGGAAGATCTGGAGATAACAAATCTAAGAATTGGCATCTAAGGGCTTTTATTCTTGGGCGCCTTGGCTACAGGGGTGTATTTTCCATAACAAACCATCATTTTGGATGTTTGTTGACCTTCAACATCTTCTGCTTCTGTCGTCGTTTGTCGATGTTTGTCAAATTTGTTGGACTCGCTAATTGATTCACCAAAAAGCTAGCAAAATTCTAGAGAAGATGACTGGGTTTGCAAGTGTTAACAATTGCATTTGACCTCTCAAATTCAAGGGCACCCCTGGTCTAGAGTTAGTCATTTCTAGATGATTTTGACCTCTTTCGCGCTTCGTGATCACCGTGTTGCTTGACTGAGTTGACTGCATATATAGTGTTAAACCTTCCACTTTTGAGGAGGCAAATATAGAGTTAAAAAACTTTTCCATTATGTCATCTCATCATACTTGCTCTATATTTGCCTCCTCAAAAGCGGAAGGTTTAACATTAGTGATAGAAGACATTAAAGCAACATAACTCAAAAATTTCTTGGGTGAATAGCTCCCTCTAAAGGAAGTTTTTAGTGCTACTAGTTGCTCTCGTGCCCCCTCCAAAGTTTGGGTAACCCATTTAGGCTTCCTAATTCTTTTAAATGAGGCTAAGGTAACATTAGTCCTACCATAACTTGATTGCTCAACAATACACACTATTGAATTTTTCTAATCAAAACTTGGAAGAGCAAGTTTTTTGGTGTTCTCAACCTGCATAGGAGGTCCCTAAACCTTAGAGAACCAAGCGTCTTCATCAAACTTAATATCTCTAATTACTACTATCTTTCTTTGTGATGAAACATAAATCTTATAAACCTTACAAAAACTACTATATCCCACAAAGACAACCTTAGGTTGGAGGGTTCAAACTTGGTTCTTTTCTCTTCTAGTATATGGATATAAACAAGATTTCCAAATACCCAAAAGTGAGAAATATCAAGTCTCTTAGTGAAAAGGCGCCTTTTGGAGTCTTGTCCTTCAACACTTTGTGATGACAATTGTTTAACTTGTATACTACACAATTGCATGCTTTAGGCCAAAAAAATATGGGCGGTCCTATGTAATTCATCGTCATTAGCATGTTGCTTCAAACCTTTTTTTGTTAATTTAAGCCTCAAGGTAGAGAGAGATTAAAATGGGATTGTTGTAGCAAGAAAATACATTAGGAAGCTTTGATGGATAAAACAAATACAAAAACTTCTTGGGTGATCTAAGGACATTTTAGTGTGTAGAGCCTCATGGGATTTTTTGGATCTACCCAACTTATCCAAAGGATGAGAGCTTGTTTGTTCATGAATTAATGAAGAAATTTGAACATGTAGATTCCGAAAAACACTGCAATTCCTCAAAACTAGAATATTTGAAGAGTTGCGCACATAGTAAACTATGCTATGGAAGCCAACTTGAAACATTGGTTGGAAACCTCAAAATCTTGGTTGCTTTGAGGAAGTCTCGATTCTTCAAATTCTTAAGGAAGAAATTTGCAGTGGACTTGTACATCCACTCAAATTTATGGGGGTGTACATCTCATAATGCTCTATGTCCACTAAACAAATAAGATTTACCTCTAGATTGCAATAACAATTTTTTAACCTATCCCTAAAACATAGAGTAATCCTCTTGAAAAGCTTTGGAAGAATATTTTGAGTCAGCTTGTTGCTTCTTTCACTTGTTCTTTTGAAAATATTTTGAATGATAAAGCAAAGGCTCTACAAGAAAACCTTTAAATTGTAGTTATGAGGAGCAAACAAGGAAAGTTTAGAGGAATTTGTTGGAGAATAATGTTTAAAGGCCAAAATAGAAGGTTGTGGTGAGACCTTATAAGAACTCCTTTCATAATATTTTTAAAGCATGAATGAAGTTTTCAAATGTCTATAGCAAAAGTCAAACTTTTAACACAATGAAATAGACTATTGTGTCGTAACTTAAAGTCTTTAGTAAAGAGTGCGACATCATTGTTCCCTACCCTAAGTTTAATTTTTGAAGATCATTCATTTGGTCATATATTTAATTCCAACAAACTCCCTTGACTATTCCATACATCAAATTACTTGTGAGTCATATTTTTACCAAAAAACTTTGGTGTAAGCCAATTTTTTAATGAAAAACTTAGTTGCAAGCCAAAATTTCAACATTATTTGATTGCATACTCTATTTGTTCAAAATTTCTGAAAAATGCATCACTATTATAAAAATTACATAAATATATACTACACAAAACAAGGTACAATAAACAACCCCATGGAAAAAAAAAAAAAAAAAAGTAAGATTAGCCACCTTGAATGGGTCTATTATTCGAGTCTACATATCTGTGTAAAATTTTGATTTCATATGATCCTCTCTTCTTTTACTTGTGTATATGTATATGTCGATAATAGCATTTGATTTTACTAGTATAGTAGCCCAACAAGCTAGTCATTTATCAAGATAGCTTGTATATCAAACTGAAAGTGCTTATGGAATTATAAAGCTCCTCTATAAAATAAAAAGGTGCTGAACAACCAAAAAAATATTAAATTAAAAAAATAAAGAATGATTTAGGACATTTATCATCCCATCTGTGTTAGCGAATCTTTGAATGATTCACAAAGTGATTGCAGCTAAAGAATATTTCCACCTCTCAAAAAGCTCTTTAAATTGTCATTTTCCAGCTTTAAATTGAACATGGAAATTAAAATTACAGGTAGAGTTTACCAAAAATAAAAGAACGTGATACTCTAAAGTCTATACAATGAATGCTCAATTTCAAAAATGATTTGCCCTGGTGCTAAATGCCATCATGCATTTACAACATGCAAACAAATGATCAAAATATTGCCTGGCTACCATACTCATCATTAAAGTTTTGGTAACGATGGGCAAGCAGATGGGCCGAGGGCCTCGTGACTTTAAGAGCCACGGTAACATCATCACAAGTGACAGGACCAATACTGGGCAACTCTGCATGGGATAAAAAGTGTCAGAAACTTAATAGAATAAAAGGGAGACGACAACAAATGAAAGTTGGATACCTTCTTCTGGTAACTGAGTTGCATCACTTTCTTCAAGTTTGATCATTAATCTCCTTAGCGGTCGCATAGCAGCCTCTTTGCAAACCAAACGAATATCTGAACCAGAATAACCTTCTGTGCTTTCAACCATAAAATCATATGGGAGCTCATGGTCAGGTTGCAAAGGCAAGAGTTCTTTAAACATGGATCGACGTGCTTCAAGGTCCGGAAGAGGCACAAGAATCTTAAAATTTATTAAGTCCAACTTTACAAATTTATCTCAGTAAAAAGTGTTATTCAATACTACAAAATCATTTCAGGTAATGAAGGATACACGTTTCTCAAGCCGTCGGAGCATAGCAGCATCTAGCTCCCATGGCAAATTTGTGGCCGCCAAGACAAAGACAAGATCATTTGTTTGCATTAGACCATCCATCTGAGTTATCCATCGCACCGAATATCACATCATATCATGAGTTTAACAAAAATGATGATATATATTGGAAGATCAAAGAATCTTTACTACAAATTGACAGGACAATAAATTTGAAAAAAAAAACATGCACAACAAACACTTCTGAATTATTTGAACATTTTCTACTGCCTAGGAAACAAATGTCAAATTCACAATGTCTTTTAAAAAAATTCCAAATGATTCAGAAACCTTAACTTCTCTGTGTTTCAAATCATTTATATCAAGCATTTGACAGTCATCATTTCAGTGAGTTTGTGAGCAGGTGGCAGCAGTATAACAGTGATCTTATTGAGCTTTCAAACGGGTGTTTATCATATCAGCATTGTGCAGCAGTGATTACATTGGGATGCAGATTTGGACTGTTAAGGCGTGTTTCTCTTCCTTTTCAGAAGGCTTGACATCCCCAGAAAAAGCAAACTTCTTTATGTGCTTAGTGCCTAAGGTTTTAGAGACATTTTTTCAGAACTTATACAGTTGTTTTATCATCATCTCAGCAAGCTTACAAATGAATATCAGCATAAGGTCATGTGAGGAGTTCTAGCATTGTAACAATCCTTATTGTGTTCCACTCATCACGAGTATAAAATAGTTGGCAGGTCTCAATTATAACAAATCTATTGTTTGGTGATCTTTTCAAACTATGATAAAGTTTTTCACTGTTTAAGCAAGCGTTAATTAACCAAATGACAAGGTATCATATCATGTTAGCATGTTTCAAGATCATAGAAACAAGACTCGCCTGGACTCAGCAAGTCCCAGGTCAAGTCACCCCAGCCAAGTTTGGAGGGCTCGGACTCAGCCTAGTCCAGATGAGTCCTGGCCAGACTCGCCCAGTCTGCCAGATTCGCCGAGTCCAAGTGAGTCCCGTCACTGGACTCGGCCGGCATAGTCAAGTGCAAAAAGAAAAAAAAACATAAAACTCAAAGCAAATCTAATTTTTTTAACTTATATCTCCTCCACAGCCCTAAAAGCAACTTCATTTCATTTTGTTGGAAAAATAGGAGGAAAAAAGAGAGCTGTGAAGAAAAACAAGAGAGCATACTAGGGCAAACAACAAGGAGGTAGAAGAAAATCCATCATCAAATCGCATTTTGGCAGCTTCATACCAACAAGGAGGTGCATTGGGAGCTCTTCAACAACGATTGGAAGGAGTTTGCATTTCATTTCAAGCCTAATCTAAGAGGTAAGCTTGATTTTTTCTTGTTTTTTTGTGTTTTTTAAGCAAAAAATTCATTGTTTTTTTGAGTTTGCATTTTTTTTTTTTAGAAACCCGACTTGTTATTGCAGCAGCCTTCATTTGCAATTCAAACCATATTTTTCACAATGTCTACAACCCCAGTTAGAAAAGACCCTGCTTGGAAACATGTTGAAATCTTTCCCGGGCACAAAAAAAATGAGAGGCCAAATGTAAATATTGCAAAACACTTTTTCATGGAGGCATAAACAGATAAAAATACCATATTGCACACATACCCATCCATGATGCAGTGGGCTGCCCTCATGCACCTCTTGAGGCTATTCACGAGGTGCAAATGCAATTAAAATCATTTGAACTGCAAAAAGAAATGAAAAATGAGGCAGAGGGAGGAGTTGGATAGCATTGGTGGTGTTGGAGAGGCTTCTTCCATGCCTCTATACTGTCCTAATGCTAGTGCTTGTGCTAGTGTTGGTGCTATTGGTAGTGCTTGTGTTATTGGTGCCACTATTGCTAGTGGTAGTGGGAGTGTTAGCATTGGTCCTACAGTTCGTAAATCTAGGATGGATTCATATTTTGTGCCACGCACTACTCCTGGTTTGCAACCGTCGCTTGAGAGCATGGGTTGGAACAAGGAGGCACATGATGCAGCCAAACAATCAATTGCAAACTTTTGGTACTATTGCACCATTCCCTTCCATGTAGCCAAGTAATTCTTTTTTGTTTAATTGTTTTAAAATTTATAGTTTTATAATTGATTCTTAATTTCTTTGTCTTATGAATTTTTATATTTAGAATCTAGATGTATTTTGAATTCAAATTTAAAGTTAAACTCTCCATTTTACAATTGTCAATACTTATTTAATTTATTTATGACATGTTTTAGGTCTCCATTTTGGCAAAAATATGGTTGGTGCCATGACTATTTGTGGGGCAGGGTTCAAAGCCCCGATTGAAGATGAATTAAAGGGCCCACTTTTGAGTCAAAAGGTGGCTGATGTAAAAGCCCAATAGAGGAGCAGCGCTTGCTATGGAGCAAGAAGGGTTGCACCATCATGACCGATGGTTGGACCGATAGGAGAAATAGGACGCTACCCAATTTTCTTGTTTCCTCTGTAGGTAATTGTATTTCCCTCAATGCATTGAATAATTTGAAATTTGAATTTGATTTAGTGATTAATATTGCTAATTTATTTTTTTTTAATTTATTGAATCATTGATTTTGCTTCTTTTTCAAGTGCCACCATGTTCATCAAGTCCATTGATGCTTCCGCTCATGTAAAAATGCCACATACCTTTCTGAGGTTTTAGAGGCAGTAATAGTTGAGGTGGGCGAAGAGAATGTGGTTCAAGTGGTGATCGATAATGCAGCAAATTATGTTGTTGGTAAACTATTAATGGAGAGGCAAACTATATTTTGGGCTCCATGTGCCGCCCATTGCCCTGACATCATATTGGGGGATCTTGGCAAGCTTCCATAGATCAAAACATGTGTGGATATGGCCAAAAACATTTGCAAATTTGTATACAATCACACATGGGCCCTTAGCCTAGTGAGGCAATACACGAGGTTGAGGCAGTTGGCTCATCCTAGCATCACTACATTTGCCACTAACTTCATCACATTACAATCCTTATTCGGTCAAAGGCAGCTTTGAGGCGTATGTTTTTTGTTGAGGAGTGGACTTTCTCATCCTGTGCTACAACCACTGCAAGGATTGGTGTGACAAATAGCATTTTTGATGAGCCAGGCTTTTGGGCACCAGTTGCAGAGATTATGAAGGTAAAATTTAATTCTACATTATGTTTTAATTTTTATTCATCTTTTTATTTTATTTGTTTATTTTTGTTCACACTTAAGTTAATGTTTCACAATGTTTGCAGTTCATCGAGCCCTCGGTAGTTCTCCTACGAGTTGTTGATGGGGAGAAGCCCTCTATGGGCTACATATATGAGGGCATGGATAGGGCCAAAGAGTCCATTAAACCCATTTATGGGGGAGTTGAAGATAAGTATCGTCCCATTTGGGAAATCATTGATAGGAGATGGCAGCAGCATATTTCTTAAATCCGGCCTCCCAATTCCGTCATGATTTCCACGCAGATAATGAGGTTCTTAGTGGGCTCTACTCGGTGATAGAGCAAATGGTGCCTGTTGTTACTGCATAGATAGTCTACGAGATAGACACCTTTACTACTGGACAAGGAGAACTCTTTGCACGTCAAATGTGCAAAGATAGTAGGATGACATTACAGCCAGGTAAAAATATATTTAAGGGCATAATTTTCCTCTTTTTATATTATTATTAAATGTTGAACTTGAAACTTGAAACTTGAAACTTAAAGTTGGAAATGAGATTGATTCTGCTTATTTTTCTCATCTCAGATAAATGGTGGCATATGTTTGGTGCTAAAACACCAAACCTTCAAAATATTGCCATTCGTGTATTGAGCCAACCATGCAGTTATTTTGGTTGTGAGCGCAATTGGAGTATGTTTGAGCACATACACTCCAAGAAGTGCAATAGACTCTTCGTGGATAGGTTTAATGATCTAGTATATGTTCATTACAACCTTAGTCTCAAACACAAGAAGATTTTTTACCACGACTCCACCTCGATTACGCTAGAGGAGGTTGATCCAAAGTCTAAGTGGATCACGAAGGCTACAGATCCAGTGTTTTGTGACGAGGACCTTGATTGGGTGGACCAGGTAGATAGAGAGGTTGAGGTTGTAGCCATAGCAGAGGAGGAGGCTAGAGTATGAGCAGACACAGCCACAACTAATGTTGGTGAGGGTGAGGGTGATATAGAGTCACAGGCAAAGACTATGGCTACAGTTGCTAAATCATCTAGGACCCACCTTAGACACCTTCCTAGGAAGGATGCAGGCTCCTCTATTGCATAGACTTGTAGTTATTGTTTTGATATTTCATATTTGTATGGAACATTTGATGTCATGGATTTCATATTCCATGAGTTTTGTATAGAATTGACTATATTTATATATCTAAATGTCCTATTTCCTTCAGCAGCTCAACTACATTTTGCATGTATACTTATGTGATCAATGTATACTTGTGTATGTGATCAATGTATACTTGTGTATGTGATCAAATTTACTTCTATTTGATGATGTTATTGTGTCTTTAAGGTTTATTTAATAAAGGGTGCATGAAACAAGTTTTAAATCCTTAAAAATCTCTAAATTTCTTGGGTTTTTCATTTTGCCGAGACTACGCCGAGTTCGGGCGCCGAGTCCCGAGTCCCGAGTCGGGTTACCCTTGCCGAGTCTGAGCCTCATTACTATGTTCAGGATGCATATTTTCATGCACTCTAGGATTTCAGAATGTTTAGGTGCAGATCTCAAGCTAAGATTTGATGCAAAGAGGGGTCAACACAAGAGAGGTAATAATTAAATTAGATTCAAATTGCCAGAATTGCCAAAGTTTTAGTGTTTTGTTAGAAGATTTGCATGGAGGAGGCAAAAGAAATTCATCAAAAGCACCTCCAAATCCAACCATCCAGATTGTTAATTTTTAGTTTGCACTATTTATAGTCGGTGCTATTTTTATCTGTCACTATTTTTGGGGAGATGAGCATATTCTGGGAGGCCTATTTTTAGTGTCTATTTATGAACCGGCTATTTTTAGATGACCTTCTATATGGTTTATTAATAGTTTGTGGTAATATTTACAAGGAGCCTAACTGTAGATTATCTTATTTTAGATTTAGCATTAGTAGACAGAATTTCATTGTAAGCTTGCTTTGCATGCAAGCAACCCATTCTTAGTGTAGGAGTATTAGTTAGCTTTCTTATATATTCTTCATGCAATGCATTGTAAATGCTTATAAATAAGTGCTATTGGCACTTAGTTAAGAGATTCATTATCATTCATTCAATAAAATTTAATAATGCCTATCTTGCTTCTAGATTATTGTTAAGATGTTTTGTGTTATTATGTTTTTATGAGTTGGATGTTGCTTAGCATTTACTAAAAACTTTGTACTGCAATAGGTTTGAAGTTAGTTGTTGTAGCTTGGAATGCAACTACTATGTTTTGCATATAATGTTGTGTATGTGCGTTGAGGTAAATTAAATTGTTGTAATGTCCTCTTCTCCAGCGTAGTCAATTTAGTGTCAATTAGCCTATTTTGCAAGTTCCATAAGCTAATTAGTAAGGATAAGGGGACTCCAAAGTTCTTGGCGAGTGCAGGTTCAACATCTCAAGATTTCTACTTATGGCAATGAGCCCAACTCGTCGTGTGGAGCATCATGACACTTTCAGAAGTGTTTTCTAACATTTGAGGTGTTCTCCAAGCTTCTTGGAGAGAGCATCTATTTTAGTAAGTCACTTGGTTGGCTCTTATCATCATCCCGCTTTTTCAATTTTATCATGGTGTGATTAGAATTGGATTCTAATGTCATTGCAGTGCTTTTTGCAACTCAAGTGAAATATTTTAATTAATGTATTATTAATTTGATGACTTAAGTAATATCATTTTAAAAAGGTGTTTATGTCCCTCAAAATGGACCCTAGGAGAAACAAAGGCCCTTTACACATGAAAAAGTTTATTAATCTTTCAAAAGGTCATTTTGATGGAAAAGTGAATTATTTTATAAATTCAAACTGCTTATTTTTCCCTCCAAAAGCTATATAAGGAGGTGTTAGGCTCATTTATAGGGTTATGCTTATGAATGATATTGTTATGCTATTAAAATGAACCTGAGTTCTTCCTGTTGATGTTATAGCTACGGGTTTCATCCTCCACCCGATTTAGTTAACAAGCAAATAAATAAAGCCGTGGCTACTTATTTATTTGAAGCCGACTTTTGTGAAGAGGCACTTCCATCCAAATAACAATTTATATTTTATTTATTGTAGCCAACTTAAAATAAATGATCGCTACCTTTGATAAAAGTCATATCACTTTGTAAGAGGCCGACTTCTTGTGAAAGGACGTCTTGTTTGGGAGAAAACTTATCAACTTGTATATGTATGTGTGGCGCTGCTCTCTCTTATTCATTCATTCATCTAGAGTCAAGTGCGCATAATTCTGGAAGGAGTTCTATATCACAGCAGATTGATATATTGTTTTCAAGGAGTTCGATACACTTCATTTGATTGTGTATTTGCATCAAGTGTGGTGCTATTATCTCTACATCAGATTGGCCTTGTGATTGGCCTCATTGTAAAGCATATTGTTGCTATTTAATTCAATATATAAGTGATATATTGTTGCTGGGTTTTTTCTCCCTCAAGGAGAGTTTTCCCAGGGTATATGCTGTGTTCTATTGTTTGAATTTGTGTTATTTCTGCTTAACTTAATCCTGCTCATAAAATTAACACTTCCAAAATATTTTGAGGATGAAAACCTTCTCAAGACTACTAGTTTTGGGGTTGAAGAAACTCCCTAACTAGTTTGGATTGATTCTATCTAGGGATCACCTTTGTTACAAATCAGAGTTTCAGATTTGGTGTTGCATCATGGACGATTTTGATTTCTTTTGAAGCTACAGATTTTGTGAGGTTTTGGTTGAATATTCTTGGTGATTTTTTGAGGAGCTATTTGTAGCTGGCCATACCCCCATTCCTTATGCTAGGCCGTACCTTGCATCATGTCTGGCTGTACATGTTAATGTTGCTCCTTTCAGGTGATTTGCGATTGGTTTTTGGTTTTATTTTCTTGCTGACTTGATACAATTTGCACGACCATACAATGACCAAATGCAAGAATAATGTTTGTGGGCCGTACAAGTGCTAAAGTTGTGCCTGTAGGGTGGCGAATGAACTCCTAGTGGAAATCGCTGCTCTTTTTGATGACTTCTTGAGTTTTATGGTGGTGTCTAGACTCTGAAAGGTGGTTTCTATTTTTTTGGAGGCAAACTTATGCTATTTTCATGATTTCAAGGGGGCCGTACAGCCCTTTGGTACTTCTTGTTGACTGCTGCGAACTATTTTCATACCTGCAATTACATTTAGTGGTGTTTTGGTGTGTCTAGAGCATAGTTGGAAGACTCGCCGAGTTTTCGGCGAGTCTTGAAAAACTCACGAGTTTTTTAGCCCGCTGAGTCTTTATGACTTTAACTCGCCGAGTCTTTTCCAAAAATTCGCGAGTTTTTGGCAAAAGACTCGACTCGCCAGATACATAAAAAATGCGAAAACACAAAAAAAAAAAAAAAAGTTGCTGAGTTTTTGCCAAGTTTTCACCGAGTTTTTGTTGACTCTCCAATTTTTGGCTTGGCGAGTTTTTTTCCAGGGCAAGTCTTCCAACTATGGTCTAGAGTGAAGTTGGGGTTGTCTTGAAGAGCTATTTCAAACTATGTTCATGTTGTACATGTTGGATAAGTGTTGATGAGCTTATGGTACTGTCTAGGAGGGCCGTACAGCTCTAATCTAAGATATAACAGTCAAGATTTAATACTGGTTTGGTTGCTAGGTGTGATATTTTATCATGGTTGTGTTGCTAATAAAAGATACTTCAATGGGTATGTTGTTTTAAAGGAGTACATCAACATTTGGAGAGAGTGCTGAGCTGCTACAGTGATTACAGATCTCTTCAGACCCTGACACCTACAGCAGCAAGTGCAAATAGACCTGCTGAAACCTATCTTTCTTTCTCCTCTCAAGATATCTTGCTCTTACTTGTAGTTGGGTGTTAGTAATTTTGATATTAGGCATTAATTTGGGTATTACAGCAGTTGTCTTTCGTACCAACATCAATTATCAGCAGTAAACGTTCTTATTATGATGATTATGGTGCAAATAAACTGACATTATACTGCTTCGGATGGTCAAACAGCCAATTTCTTTCATGCATTCCAAATTGTAACACTGGATGGTAGTACCACTGATGAATTTATTCTTGATTATTGCTGATACTTACCCCACTAAATAAGTGGTCTTATTGTTATCGCTCACCACTAGGAAGTGAAAGAAACATATTTTAATGCTTTCAAATATTGTATAAGCTTTCCTACTGAAAAGAGGAAGTGCCATTGTAATTCCCGCTGGATAAGTGAATGTTTACGTTTTTGTATTGCATATGCATCCCATTGGATAAGTCGTTTGGCCGGCTTGCCACCTGATGCTTCGTTTCAGCAGTTGATTTCAATTTAGCTGTAATCCTAACACCATATGCTCTCACCTTGCCCATCTTGGTATCTGGGTGATGAAAAAGTAGAAAGAAAGTTGTTATGCATTTCATTTACAGTTGAAGCTAATATTTTAAAAAAATTATAAAATAAAATCTAGGGTCTATATTACAATTGCTTCCAATGAGGTTGCAAGCTTTGCATTGAAAGTTAAATCAAAGTTAAAAATGGTGGCTTTGTATGTAATCCTTCAATTCAATTACCAAAGTGTTTGTGTCCTTATGTTTTAACTGATCCTAGCCTATGTTTACTTCCACTACTCAATCTCTACCTTTCACTGAAGAATGCAGTGTTGTTATTGTAGGGTTTATTTTTAGTCAAAAAGCATAATTTTTTTTTGCTTTAAGTTGAAGTGTGTGTTAAACTTTTTCCTTAGGTGAATCCAAAAGGATGCACCTTTAATTTTGTTTGCCATGCATGGACCACCCCAAAAAAACATGCATGCACAAATTGTAAGTAGCAAGCACATACTCTCCAGATTAGGGTTCTAGGTTTTATTTTTGTTAAAGGGAGCTTCTCCTAATTCGGAGAAGTTCAACCATACATCTATTCCATTTTTGTGTTGCAGTGAAAGGTATGAATTAAAATGCTAACAGGAATGAAACATTAGTGGTACATCCCCCTAAGATTTCTAGTTCTATAAAATTCACTGTGGTAGAATACATTCAGAAAGCAAAAGCCCTGTCGATTGTAAGATCAAAGACAGGGAAAACAACAATACTCTTCTTTCCTATGAACCATATTTATGAATGTCAATATGCTTTAGATAATAGACAAAACATATTTTTACCTGGATGAGCAGTTCAGTTTTCAACCGTCTGCTCGCTTCATGTTCACTGCGTCCTTCACCACGTTGGCTAATTATGGCATCAATTTCATCCAAGAAAATTGTTGATGGCATGATGCCTTGCAAGCTCAAAAAGTACCTTAACAAGTTTTTCTGAGTCCCCTGCAATGAATGCATAAATATGACATTGTATTATCCAGAAAGCATTTGGAAGCCTACAAGTTCACATAATTCTAAATCTAATAAATATTTTCTGTTTGGTTTTGTTTATATACATCTGCTATGCTTGTAAACCATATAGTAGAACTTCATAAATATAAAGTAAAGAACTATGGATGATTGGTTGGGGAGTAACTCGTGAATGATTAGTATAAAAAAGTCATTCAAAGCACCACTCTCTTAAGAATAATAGCCAACAACTAAAAAAAGCTATGGTTAACCAAAAAAATACAGCTTCTCCAAGTGCAAGATGCAATATTTTGGAAGGCCAAAATCACAGGAGAATGCACAGTAGCATTTTCCTACTGGGACAAGCACAGATTACCCAACCAAATATAAAATGGAGTTCACTATGGACTAAAGAAATTATCCTGAAAATACATCACGTTTTGTGGCTCAAATTTCATGAGAAATTTTGACATGGACTAATTGTAAAGGAGGATGGTTTAGTCCAAACATATGCCTCAATTGTAAAAGAAGTGAAGAAACTGTGCAATAGTCCATCAGATATGGCCCTTGCCAATAAACTATACCAACTAGATCTTGGTTATATTTTTAGGTATGTTTAGATGGAAAAAAATATAAGGGTTGTTGAAAATGTCAGCCAAAAAATGGAATATGTAGTCAGAATCACAATTGCTCAAGTCTGAAGTGCAACTCTAATATATACCCAAATAATGGATAATAAGTTTGACTTGGCAAACGTGTTGGTCACCATAGTCACAGTAGTCCAAAAAACATCAGGGACCCACATTCTTAAAATTGGTTCAAATTGAATTTTGACAGTGCCTAATCTCCAACTGGGTTCTTGTGGATATATGCACAGTTATCAGAAATCGTGAAAATAAATTCATTATTAAGTTTCAAAGAAATAGGTAAGAAAACAAATAACATGGCAGAACTTATAGCTATAAGTGAAGTCAGTCTTCTAGCAAAAGAAATAAAAGTAACAAAGGTGGCAACTAGAGACTCCAGACCAAAAATTGAACAAATCAGTAACACAGAAACAAATAAATGGTTCCCAAACTGGAAGATTGAAAACATGGTAAATTATAACAAAATCATTGTTTTTGCAGTTTCACAATTTCCAAATCCAACACCAAAGGAAGGATTACAATTGGGTAGCTGATGGCTACGAAAAAATGGTCATCACCCTTGATCTGAACAACTACTTAACCATCCATATTAGTTTCCGGAGCCTCCCACCAAAAATCAGAGTTTTAAGTAATGCTGAACAACATAGAAAGATCAGATGTGTCTATGTTTTCCACCTCTTTGGTGTTGTTTGTGCTTTGTTTCCCCTAATCTATTGGAGATAGTTCCTTCTATATTAAACTCAATTTTAAGGAAGGGAAAAGATCCCTCAATGTGAATTATAATGGGAAAAGAGGATATGAAAAAGGTTTGTTGGACCACTTGATTAGTGACCTTAATTTCCAATCAAATGATGGTGATGAACAAAAAATGGTGCCACCATGAGTTCATACCTAGTTGGATTATGGCCAGCATAGTTGGCAAACTCAGACTCGGAAAAAACTCAACAAGCCCAAAAATTTCAGCTTGGGAACTTAAAAAAATACTTTAATTTCTTTTAAAAAAATATTTTTTTTTTGCAAATTTCAATTACAAAATACATCAAATGAGTCTAAAAAAACCATGAGAGAGTGTTTTCTATTAGATTTGATTCTTGAATACGTATGGATTACAAAATCACATCATCATGCGAAGCTAGACATAATAGCTAGCTACTAATTGATAACTATTATGAATTTATGATAATTGTCTTTGAAAATCATCATCATGAATTACATATCTAGGAAAGTAAAAAATTACAAGTTTTTAAAATTTCTTCTTCCCCATTTTAGTGAAAATTTGGGCAGTAGAGGGTATGAACCTTGTACTTGATTGTGGCTCCCTACATGCCCAGAAGACAATGCCTGTGGCTCCACCCTACTACTAGATTGCAATGACTCCTCTGCCATATCAATGCCATCCAATGACAATCCAATCTTCCTTGCTTCTATTGTAGCCACATCCTCCATAGCTTGCCTCTCAAAATCAACAATCTCATCCTCTATAACTCAATTAAATTTTAATCAATCCAAAAATTTGTTGGTATGTGAAGTCCGTTTTATTCTTCCAGCATTGACAAAGCACTCGACGACCCGTTCCAAGCATGTTTTGGTGTGTTCGTACAATACGGCATGCTTGCTTGCTATTGTGTGTAGTGTAGAAGGGCAAATGGAGGTTTTATAGAGCAAAAAAAACAATTTTTTCATGTCAAATTCAATTCTAGTCCGTGATTGACTTGCAATCTTACCCTACGTGAGTTTTTTGTGAGGACTCACAAAAAAATCAAGTTGTTTTCGTCAAAAATAAAGAAATTTTTTGACAAGTTTACTCTAAGATGACTCACAACAAGGAAAAACTCGTGAGTACTTGTAATATCCCCAATGGGATCTGCCCTAAAATATCTGATTTCTGCCCTGCATTTCTGATTTATTTTTCTGCACTTTTCCAATTTAGTTTTCTGCTCAAACCCTAGGACTGAATTCTAATTTTTATTTTCAGAATGATAAATACTTATAGGCATCCAATAAACATATGTCAAACATCCATAAAACTATGCCAAACATATAGATATCATCAATTATGATAACAACCATGGAAATCAACCATCCAAGTGCCAAACATAGGTCAAATAAATCTGATTTCTGATTAAAGGAGTCTGCTGCTATGAAAATGAATTTTGGACTGATTTTCAATGAATTCATGGGCTCAAACATGACAAACATATGCCCAGATTTCCGCTCTAAAAATCAGACCTAAGACTGTGATTGTACATACCAAATATATGCAAAATAGTTTTCAAATATCAAACCCTAGATGGGTGAATTCCTCCTTGACAACCGATTAGGGTTTGCTGCTCAAAATATGCAAAATCGCCCTCCAAAGTTGGGCACTCAAGTCTGCTCCAAAATGGCGCTCCAAATTAGGGAAAAACCCTAATGCAATCTACTCACAAAATGCAACAATAATGCTGCTCCAAAGCTGATCTTCAAATCTGATTCTACAATGATGCTCCAAACCTCCAAATGTCTCCAATGAAGTGCAATTAGAAATCCGTCATGAGTTCTCCACAAGATGAGCTAGGGTTTCATCCAACTCACCACATTCACAAGGGTTTTCGTCCTTGGAATGAAGCCCAACCAAAGTTGTGGCCAAAGGGTTTTGTTCTTATATTTATAGCCACCTTTTCCCTCCAAATCTGACCGACCTCCTCAAGACAAAAATATTTATTGTATTTGTTTTTTTTTCCTTTTTCTCCTCCAATCTTGACCGACCCCAATAAAGTATTTTTATTGTATTTTATTTTATTTATTATTATTTTTAAATTAAATTATTTATATTTTAATATTATATAATATATATACTAGTGTTTAAAAACACTATTAAAATAGGGTGGATTTAGGGTAGGAAAAAAGGGACATTATAGTACTTGGCGACTCACTGAGTTCTCACTTAGTTTGTGAACTATGCGCTGTAGGCTTGATAAAATATTCATTCATCATTATTCCATAGTACTTGAAAAGGTGAATCTACACACAAATCTTCTATTTCAAATATTGTTTTGATCTAGGAGAAAAGGAGACTCATCTCTCAAACCATGGAAGCTAAAGTCTCTGCTAACAATTTCAAATTTTACTACAAGTTAAAGAATTTGAATCTCACAAGTCTAATCTTTTTGTTATGCAAGAACAACGATGTTAGTTTATGTTTACCTAGATGGTATGTGCCCTGCACAAGATGATGACCTATGTACTCCCATCATATTCGACATTAATATCATTTAGGCCCTAGGGATTCTACTGCATCAATATAAACAAACAATGTATGCTTTTAAGTACTAATACAATTGCATATTTCAATTCATAATTCTTGAATTTTTGAAAGGAACGTTTATCTTAATGATGTAATGCAAAATAAAGACACAAAAACTTAAAAGTGAAGCTCTTAATCATTAAGTTCTTGTGTCCCATGAACAATGCCCACCTCAAACTGCAAATTTCATGCTTATTATATAGATGATACAATAGTAACTTGATAGTAAAAATATTGGACCTATTGCACTCTAGAAACTGAAAATGGTTCTTTCCTTCTAACTACAAATATGCCACATACCACGCCACTTGCTAACAATGGATGAAGCAGATATGTTGAAAAATGTCGTTTTACACTCAGTTGCCACTGCCTTGGCAAGCATTGTCTGCCAAAGTAAACAAAAGCAAGCTAGATAAGAATGAACAAAACCAACAAAATAATGCAAATGGTGAACACTAGTTAGAATATGAAAATTACTGACCATCAATTTCTACAGACGTATAGTTGATCCTTAATAATTTATAATAAAATGTTAAAATTTATAAAAAGCTACTATAACTAAAATTATACAAGACAAGGTAGTCAATATAATTGGACTTCGTGGTTGACATTAATCCTGGAGGAATTATTTTTGGAGGGATTTGTATGGAAAGAGTGCATCTGCTGGTTAAAGGTGCAAGCCAAAGCTTGAGCTTAAGTTAAAATAAATCTATTATTTAGATTTTTAATTTTCATGGGATTTGAGTAAAATTGTAATTTATGGTCATCTCAAGACCTCACAAAGTAGTCCTTACAATAATGATATTTTTCCTCATTTAAGTTGGTAATAATCATAAGGCAAGTGGACCCACCTAGCACACAAGCACCTTAAGCATTTGATAGTGGGGTGGAGAACTGTGAATGTTTCACCGCTTTGGGCTTTTTACTAACAAATGCTTAAGGTGCTTGCATACTAAGTGGGTCCCCTCATTTGTAATTAGCAGCAGCTTAGATAAGGAAAAATGTCATTAGTGTGGTGACCACTCATTAAGGTAATTTTGAGATGACTAAATTAAAAACAGGTCAAATCCAAAAAAAAAAAAAAAGTCTAGTCAAAGTTGCCCATGAAAAGCTTTAACCTAATTAATCTATTATTTGTCAAAAATATGTATAACAGTTCTCTCACATTGTATGGATGGCTACTACTAAAAAGGCCCTAATTTGGCAGTGCTGTCAGCAACTGGAAGTCAATCCTGCTACACTCTGGTTTGCTAGAGTTCTCCAAGAATCAAAAGTTTAACTTATATGCTTTCTGTGGGTTGAAATTTAAATTCTTTCCTTAAAGTTTTATCTGTTACCTGAATTAATTGCCCTTTCAGATATCTGTCATTCGAGGACAATCTACAAATGTTTTGGATAGGGAACTTAAAGGAGTATGCACACTATTGACCATCTCCACTAGCAATGAAAGTAGTTCGAAGTGACTTCTCAAATTGTTCGTGCTCTGAATTTTGCAATCCCAAAACTCACATTTTCACCAAAAAGAAATGTAGAAAAATGACTAAAATTGAACTACAAGAAACCAGTTTCTCCCGACATCACCTAAACCTTCAAAGACAGGAAATACAGTACCCTAAGAAAAGAAACAACATCCAGAAGTGCACATAGTGAAGAAATACATGAACCTGGGTTGAGAACAGAAAAAAAATGGTTAAAGAATTCTATAATCTAAAGATTAAAAGTAAATTGAAACAACTATTACAAAAGGTTTATCATTATGGGATAAACTATATGAATATCCTTTTGAGTTCAACGACATCACTTAATTAAGCATCTTTGTCACGCTATGCTGAGTTTCTTTGTACTACACAAGTCTTAAACCTAAGAGAACTAAAGAAGTAATACCACAACCTAGGTCTCATAAGAACTATGTAACAGTTATCTCAAAATGTTGATTGAGACAATATTTTTTGAGAAATTGATAAACTATTTTATCATTTAACAAACTGAAAAGAAGAAAAATAAATATTCATGTATAAACTATCTCTAAGGGAGCCTTGTATGACCAGAAATTATAGTTTAAGAAACCTGAGAATTACGTGCAAACATGCAATTACTCGCAAGTCAAGAGTGCTTGGCAAGTTACTTGGCAGCTAAGTTTTTGGCCGGTACTTGCCGAGTTGTGCAAGAAACTAATACCAAATGACATTATGAGGGGTTGCTCATGTTTTAGAGGCCTCTTGGCCTCTCTGAAGATCACATTACGATTGTAGACAGTCTTCTTTGATTTTGTATTCCAAAGCTTGTATCATGTTATACCATCACCATACTCCATGAAGATGCATTTCTCCACCTTATTATACAACTTAGATCTCTTTTCCTTCAAAACATATACGTAAGCAACACAGCCAAATACTCTAAGATGTCAGTCAGAAGGTTTCTTACCGGCCCATACTTTTTGTGGAGTTTTATTGACAGGGGCTGATTTGGGTGATCAACTAATCAAATAACTGTAGTGTTTACTGTTTCTAACTAGAATTTCTGCTCTAATCTTGCACCACTGAGCATACTCCTTGCCTTTTTCATCAGTGTATTATTAATTCTTTCTGCAACTTCATTTTGTTGTGAAAGTATATGGATTTGTCTTCTGCCTAGCTCTTCCACTCTCCTTACAAAACTACTCAAACTCACCTAAGCAAAATTCTCCGCCATTATCTATCCTCACACCTTTATTTTCTTCTGTGTGGTTTTCAACAAGACCCTTGAATTCCTTGAATATGCTGATAACCTCATATTTCTGTCTGAGGAAGTGTATCCACATTTTCTAGAGAAATCATAAAAGAAACATAACACAATTTTTTCTAGCAATGGAACAAAAACAAGACTAAACATGTCATTATGTATCAAATGCAAAATTTTAACTGCTCTTGTAGCACTAGTAGGAAACTTACCCCAATTTTGTTTGACATAAACACAATGCTCACAAAAATAAAAAATTCCTTCAGCCATACCCTTAGTCTACAAAGCTCTGAGGCATTTGTCTCCTGTATGTCCCAACTTCTTACAACACAACAATGTCTTTTTTTGCAAGCAAGTTATGGTTTCCAGCCCCAAGAACCATGTAAGTATTGCATCTACCACTTATAGTGCTCACATAAAGTTCGAATAGAATCCAAATGCAAACTCCTCTCACTAGTACCACTGCTCCTCTGATCTTCTTGCAGCTATCTTTGTTAAATGCACACTTGCAGCATTCATCGTACTCATAGATATCAAACTTTCCGCTAAACTTGGAATATGTAGCACTCCAAGGAGTGACTTAACCCTCCTATCTTTACACATATTTCTAAAATTTTCAAAACCTATGATCTTATCAGATGAGATATCTCCTAAAAATACATCACCTCCATTAAATCTTTCATATTAAAAAAACTACTCCTTGTGAGGAGTTATATGAAAAGAAGCACCTAAATTAGTCGACCGTGCATCATGGCATGAATGAGTACTTGAAGATTCCATGTAAACATCTCCACCTTCTTGAATGGACTTTGCATATGTGGAAGATGCATCACTAGATGCCTTGCCTTTGTTAGTCTTTTTAAACCTACATTGCTTTTAAAAATGCCTACTTTTAGCACAATTCCAACATTTTCTCTAAAATCTTCTAGGAGAATTGGAGTTACTTCTAGAATTTGATTGTCTATCTCCTTGTTCTTGCTTTTTCTCTTGAGAATGACCTCACAAAGAGTGTCCTTTGTAACATCCTTCATGGATTTCTGCCTCAGTTCTTTTGATAGCAAATTTGTAAGTACCTCCTCAAGTTTTAACTTGGATGAGATACACTGATAGCCATAACAAGATTATCCCATGAATTAGGCAACGAACATAACAAAGTAATAGATTTGTCATATTCATCCATCTTAAGATCAACAAAGGCTACTTGGCTTACCACAATATTGAATGCATTCAAATGCTTTGTCACAAAGTAACCATTACACATTCTAGGAAAGTACAAGTTCCTTCAAAATAAAAGTTTGTTCACTAGAGATTTTTTTTATACAAAGATGCTATCTTGTCCTGTAGCTCCTTAGCAGTGGCTTCTCCTGAGACATTCAGCAATACTAAATCAAAAAGGTAAATTCAGATATAACATTTTGCCAAGTTCCTATTGATCATCATCCAATCCTCTATGGTCATACCCAAGGGCTTTTGTCCAAACACAACAGCCCACTAACCTCTATTTACAAGATCTTCCATCTTAAGCTTCCATGGCTCAAATTTTTGGTGATTAAACTTTTCAACCTTCATCCTTGAAGTGTTCATCATTTCCTTCACATTGTTGGAACACATGTAATATTAATTCTCTTTTTAATTGTATATGGTAAGCCCCAACACCACCTACAATAATGTCTAATATTATCTTGGGTTAATTTAGCACTGTAACGTATCATTGCTTTGGATGTGTATACATGCACATGACAAGCTCATTGCTAATCATCTTGTTCATTCATATTTATATACAAAGTTGTTTTCCTACAATTCTTACACATCTCTTGTATCTCGTGTATGCTTACTTTTTGTGTGTTGATTCAAGTTTATGTCATTTTAATCTCAAGGCAATCTTTAATTTCCACAAAGTATCAAAGCAAGAGTAACTAAGCTTGCAAGTCAACAAAAGGAGAAAATTTCAATTTTAAGGAATCTATTGTTCATCATCCATTTCCAACAAAAGGGTCTCTCTAGATCACCACCACAAAGCCCTACCTAAAATTTCCTCAATTTGGGCTTCAGAGTTGTAAATCTATCATCAAATCAAGGTTTCTAAAGGAAATTGCATTTTTAGCAAAATTGTTCAAATTTTTCAAAATCTATCTAAAAATATGTGCTTGTTGCAAAAAGTCAAGGGAGTCTCCTTATTGCAAATTTTCTAGTGTCACCTCTAAAGGCATCAATTCTTGGGTGAAAAACAAGGAATGTTTTCCCTAAATGAAGGCACTAAATTATAAGTGTGCCATTTCACAAACAAGCACCATAATGTTGGAAATTGGTGTCATTGATGTCAAAGGTATTCGAAGGCCAAGAGGGTTTGTTGAAGAAGGCATCCGCTGATGGCAGATTGGAGTTGAAAAGAAAAGAAAATAAAATTATTTTGTTTCCAAGGGCCGACCCTCAACATCTTGGCACCCTCATTAATAAGTTAAAAAGTCGCAAATTAATTTTTTTGGGATGAGGCCCGACCCCCCTTATTGGTGAACCCTATTTTGGGAGTTAAATTTGAATACAAAAAATAAAAAATAATAATTTATAGGGATCAACCCCCATTGGAGCGCCCAAGACAATGGTTAAGGGGTGCATATAAAATGAGGTGTTGCATCCATTTGTAAAGGACATGTTGTTTCATAAAGTTGCCCCCCTTAGTGAAGGTAATTTAAGATTGTGAAGTCCATTTTGAAAGTAAGCAATTCATTGAATATCATTCATATAAGGAGCAATTTTAAGAGGCATATAAGTATGGAATTTTGAAGGCATATGAGCAGAAATTTAAGAGACATATGAGCAGATTTATAAGAGCTTTATGGCAGAATTTATGAAAGATTTTTGGGAGATTCTAAAGGAAAATTTTGATGAAGTAGTGAGCAGATTTATGAAGGTGAATTAGGGCAGATCTAATAAGAAGTTTCAAATAATTATCATATTGTTCATTTGGAGGTTGGTGCCTCCTAACCAAGGAGATCGGGAGGTTGGTGCCTCTCATTAGAAGAGATTGGTGTCTCTTGCTGAGTTGGTGCTTAGTTGTGGGGATTGGTGTCTCCAATGGGTTGGTGCCTACAAAAGAAGATTTGTAAACGAAGTAGGTTGGTGCCTACAAAGAAGATCTATATATAAGCAATATTTTGTCGCGGTTCTCTCCCATAAGGGTTTCCACGTAAATCATGTGTTTGTCCTATGTTCTTAATTGCAAATCATGCATGTGCGCTATTGCTATGGTTAATTAAGTTTTGAAAAGTAAAGGATTGTTGTTATATTGATTCACTCCCTCCTCCCCCTCCCCCCTCTCAGTATAATTGAGTGCTCCTCAATTGGTATCAAAGCAGGTTCCTTCGGAGATAGTCTAACCGCTAGAAGGAAGATCTAAAGAGAACATATGGCTGGTCAAGAAGGATATGGATTCTCATCAAACATGGCACCATTGTTCGATGGAACATACTATGCCTTTTGGAGCATAAGGATGAAAACCTATTTGAATGCTCTAGGGTTTGATATTTGGCAATTAGTGGAAAATGGCTATATAGCCCCTATGACTCGCTCAATGGATTAGGTAGGAAAGAGGGAAAGTGAAAACAATGCAAAAGCTATGAATGTGATCTTGTGTGGATTGTTTGGTAATTCATCAGAGATATCTTTATTGATTGACAAAGCAATGAATATATAGATTACAATGGAGTTAACTAAAAGAAAGAAATAATCACGAGGACATGATTGTAGGAGAACTAAAAGAAACAAAAAGCAAAAAGCAAACTAACAGAGTTAACTAAGAGAGAAAAGCATTAAAATAGGAACCAACTGTAGTTCTAACACCCTCCCTTAATGCTTAATCTATCAACTAAAAACTAAGTCTACAGATATTGTGCTGGTCATCAAAATGCAAAGTGTGCGGACTCCTTCTGCTCAGTCTGCTCCGCTACGTGAGCACTTTGCTGAGATGCTTCTTGGTTGGACTTCTCATCAACCAACCACTTTCTACAATACCTCTATATATGACCAATCTTCCCACAATAATGGCAAGTAAAAGACTTCTTGGAGCCCTCCTTCGAATCGCCTCGTCCTTTCTGCTGAGTGAACTTTCCTTTGCCAATGTCCTTGGCAGTAAATGCTTGTTCAGCACTTGGAGACTCACTGCTGCTCCTAAACTGCTTCTTCCATCGATCATGCTGCAAAAGCTTGTTGCACATCTCATCAAACTTCAAGTCAACATTGGTGGATGTAATGTTGAGCGTTTCGATGAAGTGATCGTAGGAACGTGGAAAACTTTTCAAAGTGATCACCACCATATCCTCCTCTTCTACCTTATGACCAATGGCCTCCAATTGATCGCGCATATTTTTTACTTTCATCAAGTGCTCCTACAAAGACACTTGGTCATCCATCATAATAGAAAAGAGCATATTCTTCAAAAAGAAAGCCCTTCCCTTGTTTGGGGTCTCATGAAGATCTTTCAAATGTTTCCAGATCTCCATAGTTGATTTACCAGAAGGTATTTTTGGTAACATGTCATCGGCGATAGATAATTTAAGAAGCATGACTGCCTCTCGATTTCTTCCATCATACTTGTCCTGATCCTTCCCAGCAGCAGTGGGACGAACTTCTGTACCAAGAACAAGCACATCTAGACACTGGTACTCAAAGATGGTAAGCATCCTTTGCTTCCACGTGTTGTAATTCTTTCCATTGAACCTTTGAGAACTTTCCAACATAATATTGGACAAAGTCGCCATCCCTCCCGTTTTCCAAAGCACAAAAAACAAGGTAATCCAAAACCCTATAAATTTTTGAAGAAATTTTTTTCGAAAACTCTATACAAAAATTTTACTTTTCCCATAGTTTTTGTCAAAACTGGCTGAAAAAACTTTTCAAGCTGCCATGAAATCACGCTAACTTGGCACAAATTTCAAGGGTAAAATTTTTCGAAGACCCAAAAAATTTTCACAGAAAAATATCAGAAAAACCCACCAAGAATCTGTACTCAAAAAAAAAAAATCGACTTCAAACAAAGGGTTTATTTGCAAAACCCTAGTCAGCTCAAAACTTTCTCTAGAAAATTTGAATAGGAAACCACAAAATAGACAGCAGCTGATTCAAGCAGAAGAATTCGCCTTTAACCCTAGGTCGGATCTCAGTACCAAGACAAAACCAAGGAAAACGTGATCACAAACAGTAGTGTAAAACACGAGGTCGCTGAGAGATCCGACGCTAGAAGCAGAAATCCTTCGCAGATATTGCGGACTGTGGAAAATGAGATCACACGGGCAAAACGCATTTACATAAAACTCCAGAAAATGCAAACGTGCGCGCTAAAGATTATCCGAAAATCGTGCAAAGAAATGAAGATAAATCGCGCCCAGATGTACTACAAAAACGCGGCCAGAACAAAAAGAAATCGTGCCATAAAAGAGCCCGTGCGACGCGGCTAGGTCACGTTTAGGAGTCACAGAGAGACTTCACTAAAAATGCGTCAGAAAATCATGTCTTACTCAGACCGTTGCATGCTAGAAAACACAAGAAGAATGCGATTTTTCTGCAGGACACCTCACGCAAATCTCAAATGAAATGGCGCCAAGAAAAACCCTCGAACTTTGCTTACAAAAAATCACGAATCTCTCCTCAACAATCTTCACAAAACGCTCAAGAACAAAACGTGATTTCCGCCAAAAAAGCTCAGAAACTCATCAAAAAGGGCCAGTCGCGGGAATGAAAAAGATGCTCCAGAAAAACCCTTCAAACGCCCACGAAAAAATTACAACTACCCAGGCTCGAAAATGAGCTTTGATACCATGTTTGGTAAATCATCAGAGATATCTTTATTGATTGACAAAGCAATGAATATATAGATTACAATGGAGTTAACTGAAAGAAAGAGATAATCACGGGGACGTGATTGTAGGAGAACTAAAAGAAACAAAAAGCAAACTAACAGAGTTAACTAAGAGAGATAAGCATTAAAATAGGAACTGACTGTAGTTCTAACATGGATTACCCGAATCAAAGTTTGTAAAAGTAATGCATTGCAAAACAACTAAGGAGATCTAGGATAAGCTAAAGAATATCTATGAAGGGGATGATAAAGTTAAGAAGGAAAAGCTCCACACCCATAGAAGACAATTTGAAAGCCTTAAAATGAAAGAAGAAGAAAACATAGCCTCCTATTTACTTCGTGTTGATGAGATCGTGAACACAATAAAAGGTCTTGGTGGAACAGTTGAAGAAGCCGTGACTATGCAAAAGGTACTAAGGTCTTTACCTCTAAGATTTGATTCCAAGGTTTCAACGATTGAAGAAATGAGAGATCTAGACAAACTGACAAAGGATGAGTTGCATGGGATTCTTACTACCTATGAAATGAGGATTGAAGAAAAACCATCTAAAAGGGAGGCAGCCTTCAAAGCATCAAAGAGGGAAAGACTAAAAAGCATGAACCGAGTGGTAGCTCAAACAATGAAACAGATAAAGAAGCCCACTTCATGAGAAAGCTAAAGAAGGGATCTGGGAAGTACCAAGGTAAGTTACCATTTAAATGTTTTAATTATGGTAGAATAGGTCTTTTTGCTTCTAAGTGTCTGCAGGGTAAGAGTGAAAGCGGTGATGATGAAGATGATCACTACATGAAGAAAGGAAGAAGATATTAGCAATATCATAAGGGTTACAAACAAGGTCAGCATGAAAAGGACTTCTAGAAGTACAAGAAGAGTCTTTATTCCAAGGAAGATAATCGCTCATCGGAGGAAAGCGACGAAGAAATTTCTAACAGCTATAGAGAAGAAATACTCTTCTTGGCGATGGAAGCAAAGGGTGATGAAGACAAAAAGAAAGAAGAAAGAGATTTAGAAGAAGAGCATAGTGAAGACGAAGGAGAAGTGGATCTTGAGGAGGAACTCCATTATGCCTAAAGTGAGATCAAGAAGCTTAAGAAAAGAAATTTGAAACAAAGATTACAAATTCTAGAGGACAATAAAGCCAAAGAAAAATTATCACAAAGTCTTGAAGAATCAGAGAAGGTGATCGTAGATTTGAAAGATTAAGTAGAAAAAGCAAAAAGGATTGAGGAGGAGATGAGAAACCAATTGAAGATAAAGGAATAAAATTGTGAGAAGACGAAATCCAAGATTGTATCCCTAAGAAAGGAATTAGTGGGAACAACAGCCCAATTAAGCAAACACTTGAAAAATGAGAAGAGTTTGGAAATATTGGACGACATCATCAAATCTCAAAAGCCTACATTCAATAGGAGTGGTATTGGCTATGAAGAAGGACAAAGTTCTAAAACCAATTCAAACATTGAAGAAATTAAATGAAGAGAAGAAGTATGTTGATGTCCTCCAAAGTCCCATCAAAGATGAAATCAGCAAAAAGAAGAACCAAAGCCAAGAATACCTCCAAAATCTAAGAATGACATGGTCAGGAAGCCCCTTCCACCAAGGCAAATTCATATGCCCAGGTTCCATCATTCCTTCTTTGGTTATTGCTTTCTGTGTAATCAATTTGGTTCATAAAGCAATAGATTGTAGAATGCATGCACAAAATAACTTAAAGCATAAAGCAATGGATTATGGAGCATGGAACAAGAACATAAGTCATAGGTTCATAAACAGAAACTTCAACTCTTTTGCTCCTCTTGTGAATTACAATGTCATATGTTATAAGTGCAACAATTTTGGGCATACAACAAAGTTTTGTAGAAGCAGCTTTGTAGAACCTCCCAAACAAAGTAAAGAAGGAAGAGACAATAATCAAGCAAAAAGAAGAAAATTCAAAAACATGGAGAAAGAAGAAGGAAGAAGAAAAGAAAGAAAAATCCATGCTGGTTCAAACAGCCCTACACGCACGAAATGAAGGAGATCAATGGTATATTGACAGCGGTTGTTCAAAACATATGATAGGTGATAAGAGTAAATTCCTTACCTTCAAAAGAGTGAATGGTGGAATAGTGAAGTTTGGAGATAATGCTTTTGCAAAGATATCAGGGAAAGGCACTTTTAGCCTTGATAATGGTAAAACAAAAATGAAAATGTGCTATATGTTGAAGGGTTGAGCCATAATCTCCTAAGAGTAAGTCAAATGTGTGACCAAAGGCACACTCTTACATTCCATGCAAAAGTATATGAAATTAGCAAAGCAGGGAAGTGAGTGGCAAAAGCCAATAGAACAGCTAACAATCTCTACATTCTTAGTGAAATCGGAGGTGAAAGATGTTGTATGATTCAAGAAGATGAAAGTTGGTTATGGCACAAGAGAATGGGGCACATAAACTTTGACAAACTTGTCAAGATCAGCCATAAAGTAGTAAGAGATATGCCAAAGATTCTAGAGCCTTCAAATATAACTTGTAAGAAATGTCAAGTTGGGAAGCAAACTAGAGTGAGTTTTAAATTGAAGGAACATTCTATATTGAAACTTTGGAGCTTATACAGATAGATCTATGTGAACCAACCAAAACAAAAGGTATGCAAGGAGAGAGGTATTTCATGTTGTTGATTGATGACTATTCTAGAATGACTTAGGTCACATTTTTAAAGGAAAAATTTGAAGCGCTTGACAAGTTTAAGGCATTCAAAGCCTTAGTAGAGAATGAAACAGGCTAAAAGATCAAATGTCTTAGATTAGATAGAGGAGGAGAATTCACTTCAAATGAGTTTGAAGATTTATGTGAAAGGCATGGGATAAGGAGACATTATTCTACTGCAAGATCTCCACAACAAAATGGGGTTGTGGAAAGAAAGAATAGAACAGTCCAAGAAACGGCTATGGCCATGATAAATGAGTCTAAGTTGCTTGACACATTTTGGAGAGATGCAATTCATACAGCAGTCAATGTTTTAAACCGTGGACAAATCAGAGTAAATGATAGCAAAATACCATATGAGTTATGGAAAGGAAGGCCTACAACAATGAAGCATTTCAAGGTGTTTGGAAGCACATGTTACATAGGGAGAGATGTAATGTCCCCTTCTCAGCAGTGATCGTTTCTGTTGACCGCTGGCCTATTCTGGAGACCCGTAGGCTGTGCGGATGGTAAAATTAGGGTTTCCAAGTTTTGAGGTGGTTGTTGCTTGGAGTTTGGGTTTCTGACTGCGGATTCTTTCTGGGTTTTCAGAGAGCTTCGCAGTGGTGTGTTCAGTTTGGCATTCCGGGCAACTTCGCGAATTTACTATTTTTAGTAAATTCTATTTTTGGCAGTGGACAGTTTGGGGTCAGTTCAGTTGGGCTTCTTCTGCAGTCGTTTCAGCTGGCACTTCAATTCTTGGCCTTGGGCGCATTTTTAGTGGAGAGATAAGTATTTTATTATAATATTATTATTTTAATATTATACCCCTTGGTCTAGCAGTGCAACTTTAAGTTGTTTTAAAAAGGGGACTTTGAGGGTCTTGGCGTCATAAGGAGATGAATTATAATTTTAAAATGTCAAATATTGAGACAAGTAATGTGGGACGCCCTTTTGAGAAGATTGTTTTATTTTAAAATAAGTGAAATGTTTATTGGTGATTTTGGACGCCATCTTTTGGAGGGAAAAGGTGAATTTAAAATTAGGGTTTTGGGCGCCCTCTGGAAGCTTCTAGATGTTCTCTCCCGTCTATATATTCAGGCCTCAGCTCTTCATTTGGTATCTTCTGTCTACTACACCGTTATGCTGCTGGATTGATTTCAGGCACTCGCTTCGAGGAAAGCACACCTCCTAGCATTGGCTCATCTTCTTGCTTGAAAGATAGCAACTAGTTGAGAGGTTAGATTGTATTTGGGTTGTTTTGGCATTGTAGTTGAGTTACTTGCATTTAGTTGATGTTATTCAAGCATTTTGTAGTGTTTCAGTGTTGCTGTTGTTGCATTGCTGTAGGCATGTTTTATTCATAATTCAAAAATACAAAAAGATTTCATTGTGGGTGTTGCATATTTCCATTAGTCATGCTTGGGCGCCACTTATTGCCAAGTTCTGTGATTTATAAACAAGTGTGGGAATTTTAAGAAGAAATCGCCCTCCTCAAGAGGCCGTACCATTGTACCTTCATTGGGAATTGTGTAGAAATTAAATATCAGTACTTTGGGGTTGTTTTATGTCTCTAACTTGGGCGCCACCATCTTAGTTGTCATTTGCATCTATTTACTTGCAGTTTGAATGAGTAGTGTGAGGTTTGTGAGCATATTTTGGTGATACAGTGTTGCTGATAACAGAAAAAACAGTCCTAACTCTGTCATAGCAGCAAGCAGAAAATAATCACTCGAGTTGTGTGCAAGGAAAGCCATTGAGAAGACTTGGAATTATCATTCGATATTGTTGCAATTGTTGAAGGTTCTCTTATAATGTGCTTAGTTGATGAATTTCTGATATTGTAAGCTGTACAGTAGTACTGTCAGCATCATTTAACATTTCCGCAATTTCTCTATGTTTGTACTGCCCACTGAACAAGTGGAAGAGGCTGGCTTGCCGCCTATTTCTGTTTTGCATTGTAATTTCCTTAAGTCTCCACCACATGGTCGCCTCTTATCCATCACGGATTGAGTAGCACATACTTGGTGTTGAGCTCTTTCAGTATTGCAATAGATAGGGATCCTCTGACCGAATGCTCGTCGTTCACCGGCGCATCTCTGGTTAGAGTTCTTGTTCAGCATTTACTTTGAGATCCTCTGACCAATGCTCACACCTTGCCCGCATCGGGATCCTGGTGTACATTCTGGTTAGAGTTACTTTCTGCATCGTTTTGGTTTATGCTAACCTTAACGGGTGCATGTTGCATTGTAATCTTTATGAAAAAAAAAAAAAATTGGTCCGGTTCATTACAGTGGTATCAGAGCCATGATTCTGCCAACCTGTGCCCAACAGTGATTCAGTGGTCAGATGAGTGACAGTGATTGCAGATACTTCACCAGAGGTCAGGCCAGAAGACAACAGATACAGCTTCCGTCAGTGCCAGAAGCAGATACTTTTTCAGAGGCTTTGAGAGAAACTGGAATAACAGTGGATACGGGTAAAACAGTTGAGAACATGTCAGATAGTCTTAGGACAGCCATGGAAGAGAAGGATGCAAGGATGGAAAAGAAGTTTGATGGAATGATTGAGATGATGTCTCGATTACTTGCTAAAATGGATCAGCAAGCTACTCAGAACCATATTCCGAATCAAAACCATGCTACAGGAGAAAGCAGTGGTGTCAATGGAAACAACGGGCATAATGGAAACAATGGTAATGGAGGTAGTAGAACCATTGGACAGCATGATGCCATCTCTAGCGGATCAGCCTCTAGACCGCTCTTTCCTACATTCACTCCAAGAGAAGAACAACCAGTTGAAGCTCCCGTTCCCTTGGTAGACGATGCCCGACAAGCCTATATGGAGTATGCTACCCTACCCCCTGATCTTAGGAACCAATGGTCCTTTGATCAATTCTTGAATCAGAGGGACAGAAGACAAGGAAGAAGAGTTGATAACCGAGCTAATTGGGTTCCTAGAACTGATTTCCATCAAGCCTTAGGGAAGGTAACATTGGCTCACTTCGATGGAAGTGATACGTGTTCAGCAAGATCATGGGTTCAGAAGTTAGACAACTACCTTTCACTTCGTCCCATGCCAGAAGAAGATGCCATCAAGTTTGCAACACTCCATTTAGAAGGAGCTGCCCATGAGTGGTGGTACCATGGTTTGGTCACTCTTGGCCATAACCTTATTCGAACCTATGGAGAATTCACCAACAAGCTGATTGAAAGGTTCGACACTAAGGATCCTGAAGTAAGATTTCGCGAGCTTGCACAACTCAAACAGCATGGCTCCTTGGATTCTTACATTGCTGATTTCCAGAGGCTTTCCGTGATGGTGCCCAACATCACCGAAAGAAGATTGGTTGTTTTGTTTTCTGAAGGTTTGGTTGAACCCTTGAAAGGGTGGGTTAAGGCTTTCGATCCACCAAGTCTTGATGAGGCAATCAAGAAAGCTCGTAGTATGGAGTTATCAGCCCCTAGGCCTAAATTTCCGCCTAAGCCTTTTGGCCATAAGAGGGATAAGGATAAGAGACATTCTTCTAATCAGCACAAGAAGTTTCCACCTAAGTTGACTGAAGAGCAACGTGAGCAGCTCAGAAAGGAGGGCAAATGTTACACATGTTTAGAGCCTTGGACTAAAGGCCATAGATGTCCTGGAAGAGGGCGTTATAACCAAATGGGAACCTATTCTGATTATGAATCAGCATCTGATATGTCTGATCAGCAGTCTTATTTTGGGGACAGCGAGGATGAAAGAGCCACAGAAGAGTCCGATCATGAACAAGGAGTTGGGGGCCCTATTGCCCAACTCTCTAGTTTCCAAAAGAACGAATCTTTCAAGGTTCGTGGTGGAGTTGGAGGCCATCGCATTGTTGCATTAATTGATACTGGTGCAACGCATAACTTCATTGATGAAGGTGTGGTTGCAAAGAGAGGTCTCAAAACTGAAGAATTCGAAGGCTTCAAAGTCATGGTGGCTGATGGGTTTCATATTTCCTGCACAAGAAGAGTTCCTAACATGTCCTTGCAGTTGGGAAACTATGAAGTCAAAGATGACTTCTATGTGGTTACTATTGGTGACACAGATGCAGTTTTGGGCATACAATGGTTACGCTCACTTGGTGAAATCTCTCTCAACCTACAAACAATGGAGCTCAAGTTCCAATCTGATGGCAAGAGAGTTGTTTTGAGAGGAATGTCTAATGGTGGTCCTCGTATAGTTTCTTTCAAAAGGATGGAAAGGCTGATTAGACATGACCAAGTGGAGTGGGCTGCGGAATGCATGGTTCTTCCTGCTAGTCCAGTTGAGACCAAGAGGGAATATCCTCCTGATATTCAATCAATACTCACCAAAAGGAGTAAGGTGTTTGCTGATCTACCACCCGGGCCACCACCAGAAAGAGGTGCTGAGCATGTTATTGAACTTAAGGAAGGGGCCAAACCAGTCATTACAACACCGTATAGATATCCTAAGAAGCAGAAGGATGAAATTGAGAAGAACATAAGAGAACTCCTGGAGATGGGCTTCATTCGCCCTAGCAAAAGTCCTTTTGCTTCAGCTGTAGTTCTTGTGAAGAAGAAGGACGGCACCATCCGCATGTGTGTGGATTATCGTGCCTTGAATCAAAGCACAATAAAAAATCGGTATCCTATTCCTCGGATCGATGAGCTCATAGATGAGCTACATGGTGCTAAATTCTTCTCCAAAATTGATTTGAGATCGGGTTACTATCAAATCCGGATGAGGGGCTCAGATGTTGAGAAGACGGCATTCAGATGCCATTATGGTCACTTTGAGTTCCTAGTCATGCCCTTTGGCTTGACTAATGCTCCCGCAACCTTCCAGTCCTGCATGAACAGAGTTTTCCAGAAGCAGTTGAGGAAATTTGTGTTAATTTTCTTTGACGATATTCTCATCTTCAGCAAGACGTGGGAAGAACACCTCAAGCACTTGGAGGAAGTGCTTAGCATTCTTGAATCAGAGAGTTTGTTTGCAAAGGAGTCCAAATGTGAATTTGGAATGAAGGAGCTGCTCTACCTTGGCCATATCATCAGCGCTGAAGGGGTGAAGGTTGATCCAGAAAAGATCAAAGCTATAGTAGATTGGCCACCTCCAGAAAATCTAACTCATTTGAAGGGATTTTTGGGTCTTTGTGGCTTCTATAGAAGGTTCGTAAAGGGGTATTCTCAAAGTGCTGCTCCTCTTACTGACCTCACTAAAAAGGGGGCTTTCATGTGGTCAGAAAAAGCTCAAAGTGTGTTTGATAAATTCAAGAAAATCATGAGTTCTTGTCCTGTATTGGCCATACCAGATTTCTCCAAACCCTTCGAGTTACAGTGTGATGCATCAGGGGAAGGTATTGGGGCTGTTTTGATGCAAGAGAAGCATCCAATTGTATTTGAAAGCAGAAAATTAAGAGGGGTTGAAAGAACCTACTCTATCTATGACAAGGAAATGCTTGCAATCATGCATGCATTAGCCAAGTTCAGACAGTATCTAGTGGGGAGCAAATTCGTGGTCAAGACTGATCACAACAGTCTCAAGCACTTTATGCATCAGAAGGATTTGAATGAGAGACAGCAGAAGTGGGTGAGTAAGCTACAAGCTTACGATTTTGATATTGAGTATGTCAAAGGGAAGAATAACGTTGTGGCAGATGCTTTGTCTAGAAGGCCTCACTTGAGCTCATTGTGTGAGCTTAATGCTGATTGGAAGGAGTTGTTGCTTGCTGATTATGCCAAAAATCAGTTTGCAACCAGCGTTATTGAAGGTACTTTTCATGATGAAAGGTACAAGGTAGTTGATGGGTTGATCCACTACAAGGGAAGAATCTTCTTGGTGGCTGATTCTAAACTTAAGAAGAAGATTTTGGTGACTTTCCATGACAGTCCACTTGCTGGTCATCAAGGGTACTTCAAGACATACAAGCAGATTCGAGAGAGATTCTCTTGGAAGGGGTTGAAGGATGATGTTCAGCGTCACATCAAGGAGTGTAGTACTTGTCAAATGAATAAAAATGAGCACTCTCTTCCAGCTGGTCTACTGCAGCCACTTCCCATTCCAAATCAAAAATGGGAGAGTATCTCTATGGATTTCATCACCGGGTTGCCTAGGGCTCAAGGCAAAGACTGTATTTATGTTGTAGTGGACAGATTGACCAAATTCTCTCATTTCTTTGCCATCACAAGCACATTCACAGCAGCTCAAGTTGCAGATTTGTTCTTCCATGAAGTGTTTAGACTGCATGGGTTGCCTAAAAATATTGTGAGTGATAGGGACAGCAAGTTCCTAAGCACCTTTTGGCAGGAAATCTTTAGGATGAGTGGTACAGTGCTTACTCCAAGCACTAGCTATCACCCACAAACAGATGGTCAAACGGAGATTGTGAACAAATGGTTGGAGGGCTATCTCAGAAATTATGTCTCAGAACAGCAAAGAGCTTGGGTAAAATGGCTCCACTTGGGAGAATATTGCTACAATTCATCTTTCCACATGTCAATAAAGATGTCTCCATTCATGGCCCTCTATGGTTACGAGGCTCCAAGCTTTGCAGAATTGGTGTTTGGCGATAGCAAAGCTCCTCAAGCCAAGGATTGGTTGCAGCAGAACCAAGATGTTTTGAAATCCTTAAAGGACAACCTTCAAATGGCACAAAATCAGCAAAAGATGTACGCTGATCAGCAGCGTGTTGAGCGCTCATTTGAGGTTGGTGACATGGTATATCTTCGGCTTCAGCCCTACAGACAGTCCACACTTAAGAAGAGTGGAGCCGAGAAGCTGAAACCACGCTTCTATGGACCATTCAAGGTTGTTAGGAAGGTTGGAGCGGTGGCCTATGAGTTGGAACTACCTTTGAGTAGTAAGGTCCACAATGTCTTTCATGTGTCTCGCCTCAAAAAGGCACTTGGACACAACGTTGTGGCTTCATCACAGTTACCTCCTTTGGATGAAGAAGGGCAGTTGACTTTGGTTCCAGAACAGATTATTGATTCCAGAGAGCGTTCCTTGAGGAGGAGAACAATCAAAGAGTATTTGGTAAAGTGGAAGAATTTACCATTGGAGGATGCTACTTGGGAGGATGAGGAGATTCTACAGCATCCAGACTTGCGATTGCTTGAGGGCAAGCAATCTTGGGGAGGGCGGACTGTAATGTCCCCTTCTCAGCAGTGATCGTTTCTGTTGACCGTTGGCCTATTCCGGAGACCCGTAGGCTGTGCGGATGGTAAAATTAGGGTTTCCAAGTTTTGAGGTGGTTGTTGCTTGGAGTTTGGGTTTCTGACTGCGGATTCTTTCTGGGTTTTCAGAGAGCTTCGCAGTGGTGTGTTCAGTTTGGCATTCCGGGCAACTTCGCGAATTTACTATTTTTAGTAAATTCTATTTTTGGCAGTGGACAGTTTGGGGTCAGTTCAGTTGGGCTTCTTCTGCAGTCGTTTCAGCTGGCACTTCAATTCTTGGCCTTGGGCGCATTTTTAGTGGAGAGATAAGTATTTTATTATAATATTATTATTTTAATATTATACCCCTTGGTCTAGCAGTGCAACTTTAAGTTGTTTTAAAAAGGGGACTTTGAGGGTCTTGGCGTCATAAGGAGATGAATTATAATTTTAAAATGTCAAATATTGAGACAAGTAATGTGGGACGCCCTTTTGAGAAGATTGTTTTATTTTAAAATAAGTGAAATGTTTATTGGTGATTTTGGACGCCATCTTTTGGAGGGAAAAGGTGAATTTAAAATTAGGGTTTTGGGCGCCCTCTGGAAGCTTCTAGATGTTCTCTCCCGTCTATATATTCAGGCCTCAGCTCTTCATTTGGTATCTTCTGTCTACTACACCGTTATGCTGCTGGATTGATTTCAGGCACTCGCTTCGAGGAAAGCACACCTCCTAGCATTGGCTCATCTTCTTGCTTGAAAGATAGCAACTAGTTGAGAGGTTAGATTGTATTTGGGTTGTTTTGGCATTGTAGTTGAGTTACTTGCATTTAGTTGATGTTATTCAAGCATTTTGTAGTGTTTCAGTGTTGCTGTTGTTGCATTGCTGTAGGCATGTTTTATTCATAATTCAAAAATACAAAAAGATTTCATTGTGGGTGTTGCATATTTCCATTAGTCATGCTTGGGCGCCACTTATTGCCAAGTTCTGTGATTTATAAACAAGTGTGGGAATTTTAAGAAGAAATCGCCCTCCTCAAGAGGCCGTACCATTGTACCTTCATTGGGAATTGTGTAGAAATTAAATATCAGTACTTTGGGGTTGTTTTATGTCTCTAACTTGGGCGCCACCATCTTAGTTGTCATTTGCATCTATTTACTTGCAGTTTGAATGAGTAATGTGAGGTTTGTGAGCATATTTTGGTGATACAGTATTGCTGATAACAGAAAAAACAGTCCTAACTCTGTCATAGCAGCAAGCAGAAAATAATCACTCGAGTTGTGTGCAAGGAAAGCCATTGAGAAGACTTGGAATTATCATTCGATATTGTTGCAATTGTTGAAGGTTCTCTTATAATGTGCTTAGTTGATGAATTTCTAATATTGTAAGCTATACAGTAGTACTGTCAGCATCATTTAACATTTCCGCAATTTCTCTATGTTTGTACTACCCACTGAACAAGTGGAAGAGGCTGGCTTGCCGCCTATTTCTGTTTTGCATTGTAATTTCCTTAAGTCTCCACCACATGGTCGCCTCTTATCCATCACGGATTGAGTAGCACATACTTGGTGTTGAGCTCTTTCAGTATTGCAATAGATAGGGATCCTCTGACCGAATGCTCGTCGTTCACCGGCGCATCTCTGGTTAGAGTTCTTGTTCAGCATTTACTTTGAGATCCTCTGACCAATGCTCACACCTTGCCCACATCGGGATCCTGGTGTACATTCTGGTTAGAGTTACCTTTTGCATCGTTTTGGTTTATGCTAACCTTAACGGGTGCATGTTGCATTGTAATCTTTATGAAAAAACAAAAAAAATTGGTCCGGTTCATTACAAGAGATGATGAAGATTTGGGAAAGTTTGATTCTAGGGCTAATGAAGGAATATTCCTTGGCTATTCTCCAAGAAATAAAGCGTACAGATGTTACAATAAGAGGTTGCATAAGGTCATTGAAAGTGCGAATGTGAAAGTAGATGAGGGAAGATACTATGAAGAAAAGGCATAGGAAGTTGTTCCTCAAAATGAGGAAATTTGCAAAGAAGAGGAAACAAAGAAAGAAATTGAAAAATGAGATGGTTGAGCAAAGAGATCAAAAGACACCATCAAGAACATAATCTAAGAAACCATCTAGATTTTTCCAAAGAAATCATCCAAAAGATTTGATTATAAGTGACAATGATGGAGAAATAAAGACAAGAAGGAGATTGGCTAATACTTTAGATCATGAAAATATGTATTTGCTTTCCAAGATAGAAACTAAGAACTTCAAAGAAGGAAATGAAGACAAACATTGGATTGGGTCAAGGAGGGATTGAATCAAATAGAAAATGTCATGTCCCCAATTTAGAGCAATAAGGGGAATATATTAAATTAATTACTTATAAGGTTATTAAAAATAAAATATTAAAAAGTAACCTTATATTTAATTAATTTAATATTAAAGTGACTAAAAATAAAATAATATTAAAAAGTCACTTAAAAGAATAAAATAATAATTTATTCTAGAAGCTTCTTGAAATCTCTTGTCAATTCTTTATAAGGGGCTTTTGGAGGGCATTTGAGATATCCTGGAGTCAATTACACTTTCTGAATATTGGAGAAGCTTGAATGCTTGTCTTAGTTGGAGAAGTCAAATTCTCTTATTTTGCTGGTTTCGGTTGTGCAACACCAACCCTAGTTGGATAGTGGAGGAAGATACTTCAGTCTTTCTCATTGTGCTAATTGCAATCATTTTTGGAAGAGTTTGGAAAGTTATTTGAAGTCTGCAATTTTGTTCTAGTCTGCAGATCAGCCATAAGAGAAATTACATTTTCATTCGTTGCTCTTCAATAAGGAGATATAATTTTGTGGGTACTTGAGGGATTGCTTCCTTTGGTGTTGGCAATCATTTTCATAACAAATTCGAAGAGTTTAGAGGCTGCATTTATTTATCTAAAATATTGCCAGGCATGAACAGGGGCGGCTGGGTGAAAGCATCTATTGGGCCTAAGAGGAGTTCAATTTGCTTGGAATTTGATTGCTACTTCATCTATCATCAAGGGCTTCAACATTCAATCAGGTTCCACTATTAGTAGTTCATAATTTTATTGCATATGGGAAAGTTTAGAGTTGCAGCTGTAGGTGCATATTTCTTTACCAGCAATTATCATATTTTGTAATCAATGCAAATGCCAAGAGTCTTGGCTTATTGATGAGCATTGTATTGGATCATTGTGTTGTAATAAGAGATACTAATTTGCTGGTCATTTGTAGTTGTCATTGAGCAATTCTATATCATTTGTACTCAGCTTATAGTATGCATGCCAATTGTTTGACAAAATGTCAATTGGCTGTAGGTTCTCTTTTTAGCATAAATAATGTTATAATTTTGCATACCAAGTGTTTGTATTAATGCCACTTGGCTATAAGTGCATAAATGCCATCTTAGGTTGCATCCAAAGTGTTTGTCATAATTACTAGTTGCTGTAGCTGCATATTGCAAGTAATTTCAGTCACATATATGCATTGAATATTGCCAAAATAAGTTGCACATTCATGTTAGGTCATTGTTTAGACAATTTAGAGTCATTTGCAAGTATCTTTATTGATGCTAAGTGAAGGAAAGTGCCATTTTAGCAAACTGAAATTTTATATCAGTCATATGACCCTTGTATGCAAAGTGTTTGATGAAATTCCTTGAGCCTTCAATCAGCATTTTGAGGTCAGATTTGAGCAGGGTCATTACAGAAAATAATGAAACTTGGGAACTTATCCTAAGACCTAAAGACAAAAATGTGATTGGCACTAAGTGGATCTTCAGAAATAAATTGAATGAAGATGGTTGAGTTGTAAGGAACAAGGAAAGGTTGATATGCACAAGTAGAGGGTATCGAATTTGAAGAAACTTTTACTCCTATTACTAGATTGGAAGCCATCAGAATGTTTTTAGCATTTGTCGGTTTCAAAAATTTCAAGGTCTATTAGATGGATGTTAAGTCTACCTTCCTTAATGCAATCTAGAGGAAGAGGTATATATTGAAAGACTAGAAGGGTTCCTATTATCAAAAAACAAGGATTATGTGTGCCAATTAAAGAAAGCACTTTATGGACTAAAACAAGCCCCTAGAGCATGGTATGCAAGACGTGATAAATTCCAGGTATACCAAATGCTCTTGCTGTCTTTTTTCTTGACTTCCACTAGATCAAATAATTTCAACAATTTCTTCATCCTTTGTCAAGAAAATTGCTCATTACTTTTTTCAGCCCAAGGAGAACCCCTACCCCAGCTTTATCTTCTTTTTGCTCCACTACATTAAAGTCACCTCCAAAATCCCAAGGGATTTTAGGCAAATTGGAGGCTAGCCACTTCCAAACTTCAATTCTCTCCCTATAGTCATAAGGGGCATAAATGAAGCAAACTCCAAATTTGATGTTATTTCTTACAAAAACAACCCATAGACATCTATTACAGGGGGAACAGCCAATTTGCACAATAAATTTAGCCCAATTCTGATTAACAAGAATAGCATTACCACCTTTTCCTTTCTTGTGATTAGAAGAGAAAAGAATAGAATTTTTCCAAACAAATCTCAAGGTATTTTCCAATTGAAAACCTACAGCTTTCACTTTTTGGAGCAACAAATAATCAATATCTTTTTCTTGTTGTAGAGAGCCCTCGAAACAAACATTCTATCAAGGGACTCAAGCCCCTTGATATTCCAACTCAAACAGTTACATTTCATTTAAGGAGAGTTGACAAGTTTCTAGTTTTTATATAGCCTGTTAAAGCATTTAGGGATATTTTACCCTTTTCCTTTCTTATCAAGATTTTAAAAACTATCACTTCTACTAACCCGTTTTATTTTCCTTTTCTCCACTTCTTTGTTCTTCTTGCTTATGTCAACCTCTTGGTCTACAATTCCCTCTTGGAAGAAGAGGTTCAAATAATTCATATCTTTGATTTCTTTACTCAAACATGTTTCATCCTCTATCATTAAGCCTTCAAAGTCAACTGAGTTCACAATATCAGGAAGGTCTTATTATTTGGCCTCCTGAGCTTTTTTATTTGCTTGAATTTTCTCTTTCAATTTGTCCAAGACAATTTCCTAAGCATTTTTCCTTTGCTTACTTTTCCTTTCCTCATTAACAATTTATTTTGGATTATTATCATCATTTTTAGATAACCTATCCACTTTATCAACATAATTCAATTGTTTTGCATCCACAAAATTTTCTTTGGAGGTTGTTTCAACTTCGACCTCATTAGATTGATTAGCATAGGTAATTTCATTTTCATTTGAGGTTTTAAAGCCCTCTTTTTTCTTGTTTCTTGCCTCTGAAGAATTAGGATTTTCTTATATTTAGCAATTATAGGGCAATCCTTTTTCTGATGCCCATTAGATTTGCATAGAAAACAAGCATTTAGACCTCCAAGACATTAAACTTCACATTTATATAGTTTTTTATCAAGTTGGAATTTAAAGGCTTCTGAGATATGAACTCTAGTGTTAAGAGACACTGAGACTCTAGCATTCATATGTGAAAGAGTAGATCTAATGTCCTCCACTTGTAGGACTTTACCAATTGGTTTGAACAATTGAGGAAGGAAAGCCCATAATTGGGCTGGAACATTTTTTATGTTCATCCATCTAGGAATCAAACAAAACAAAATTTCTTCATGAGTATTTTCAAGAGACCAAGCAACCACTTTATAAACAAATTTACCTATGTTCCAAATATCTTTGTCAAGCACCCTCTTCTGCATATTATAATTTTTCAAACAAATAACAAACAAGCCTTTTTGTATCATGCGGCCAAAAGAAGTATAAATTCCCAAATTCTTCCTCCATACATTAGAAAGCACCCTCTTCTGCATATTATAATTTTTCAAACAAATAACAAACAAGCCTTTTTGTATCATGCGGCCAAAAGAAGTATAAATTCCCAATTTCTTCCCCCATACATTAGAAAGCCAATTATCAAAAAAATCTTGATGGAAAATTGTCCACATCCATACACAGAAAAAAAAAACATTTTTAAGTCTATTCTCTTCATTTTTCACAACTTTTTTCATTTCATCATTAGAGTTATACGAAGAACCCTAAGAAAAAGAGGGTCCTTACCGTTTTCCTTTTCTCTTGGACAACTCTCCTCACTTCACCTGGCAGCATCCCCATAGTCAACTCCAACTCCAACCTCAAATTCTACATTTTCAAGTGACGTTTCTACACCCTCAACATCCAAAATTTTCTTGAAATATTTCTTCTTCTCATCTTGCTTCTCTTCACCCCCTCCATCAATAAGCATTTCATCCTCCATGAATTCGCACACTCGTGCATTAATTCAAATGCTCCCAATCGAGACCAATTCCCAAGAAGCACAAATCCATACCTAGACTAACATAAAAGGTGACTAACAATTTAAAATTTGAAAACAATAATTTAAACACGACCAACCAATCCAACAAGATAAAATAAAACACTCAATTAAAATCAAAACAAAGAAAAACCAATATGATCAAGGAATTGGAGAATTCAGCCTTTGATAACCAAGCCAACAAAGAGTACTAATCAAAGTTGATTTTGGCAAGGAAGAAGCTCTCAGCAAGTCAATCATGGAAGACAACTTTACGTCTCCCTCAACCAACCTCAAAGCTCCTCCTTCCTCCCACCAACAATGGAATTATTTAGCAAAAAATTTGCTTCATCGTAAACAAATGGACCTTTAAGTTTTGTGGAGAAGTCATATTCTTTGCCACTCACATCATCAACCAAAGACCTATGAGAGCTCTCAAAGGGTGTACTCCATAGGAAGGTTTAATGTAGGAAAAGATGAGCATCTCGTCTCCGAATCTTTGGATCTGATGCTTGTGCCCACATTCTAGATGAGATATGTCACAAATTACAACCTGAGGGCCATAATTATGTTCTAGTTGGACACAACAAGGAGTCCAAGGCCTATTAGTCTATATGATCATTCATATTTAAATTTCTTTATCAAAAGAGATGCCTTCCAAGATGAAATCTCTCCTCCATCCCCTAGGTTGCTTCCATATAAGCTTGCCTCTAAGGATTTTCATAATTATTGCTCTATTCCAACTCTTGCTTTCAAAGAAGAGGCACTTATTTATTTTCCTATGGTTGTCTTTAACTCTACCCTAGATTGCATAGAGGACATATTTGTTGATAAAATCTCAAAAAGATATATTGCTAAATAATAAGATAATATTATTAAAGAAGAGCCTTGCTCTTATAAATTTTACAAACCCTACAAATTAGGGAGAAGATTTAGTTAACTAAAAGAGTTAACTAAACGTAACTAAAAGCAAACTAAAGCTAAACTGAAAGAGTTAACTAAACGTTAACTAAAGCAAACGAAAGTTGAAGAGTAAGTTAACAACAGGTTAACTTACGACTAACTAAAGAGTAAATAACGCTAAGATAACCATTAATATTACATTTAATATTTAATACCCTCCCTTAATGGTCATCGTACAAACAAAAAACTAAGTCTACCCATATTGTGTTGGTCATCAAAATGCAAAGTGTGCAGACTCCTTTTGCTCAGTTTGCTTTGCTACGTGAGCACTTTGTTGAGATGCTTCCTGGTTGGACTTCTCATCAGCCAACCGCTTTCTGCAATACCTCTGTATATGACCAATCTTCCCACAATAATGGCAAGTAAAAGACTTCTTGGAGCCCTCCTCCGAATCGCCTCGTCCTTTCTGCTGAGTGGACTTGCCTTTGCCAACGTCCTTGGCAGTAAATGCTTGTTCAACACTAGGAGACTCACTGTTGCTCCCAAATTGCTTCTTCCACTGATCCTGCTGCAAAAGCTTGTTGCACATCTCATCAAACTTCAAGTCAACATTGGTGGATGTAATGTTGAGCGTTTCGATGAAGTGCTTGTAGGAACGTGGAAGACTTTTCAAAGTGATCACTACCATATCCTCCTCTTCTACCTTACGACCAATGGCCTCCAATTGATCATGAATATTTTTTACTTTCATCAAGTGCTCTTGCAAAGACACTTGGTCGTCCATCATAATAGAAAAGAGCATATTCTTCAGAAAGAAAGCCCTTCCCTTGTCTGAGGTCTCATGAAGATCTTTCAAATGCTTCCAGATATTCACAGCAGATTTACCAGATGGTATTTCTGGTAACATCTCATTGGCGATAGATAATTTAAGAAGCATGACTGCCTCCCTATTACTTCCATCATATTTGTCCTAATCCTTTCCAACAGCAGTGGGACGAACTTCTGTACCAAGAACAAACTCATCCAAACACCGATACTCAAAGATGGTAAGCATCCTTTGCTTCCACATGTTGTAATTCTTTCCATTGAACCTCTACGAACTTTCCAACATAATATTGGACAAAGACGCCATCCCTCCCGTTTTCCAAAGCACAAAAAACGAGGTAACTCTGTGTAAATTTTTGAAGAAAAAATTTCTGAAAACTCTTTGCAAATTTTTATTTGTCAAAACTAACTCAAAGAACTTTTCACGCTGCCATGAAATCACACGAACTTGGCACAAATTCCAAGGCACATATCCCAAGGTACAAATTTCGAAGTACCCAGAAAAAAATAGAGACAACCCAAAAAATATCTCCAAAAACCCAGAAAAATACTATGATCAGAACAAAATTTTCGACCTAAAAACTAGAGGGTTTTTCAAAAAAACCCTAGTCGCCAAAACCAACTGCAATATAAAACCCTTCAGAAAAATTTGGTTGAATGTTCGACGCCCAAAACAACAGGTGAATAAATCACGAATGAGGGTCTGAAAAACGCAAGCAAAGAAGAACAAAATCGCGCCTAGAATAAAGGCTCAAAAAATGTGTCTCTACACAGCAAAAATCTGAAAGATTTGCAGAAAAACGCCAAGAATTAGAAATGATGCTGCCGGATCCAAGTATACCCACGAGAAAACTCAAAATCACGTCACGGAAATGAGGGCAGGGAAAAAATGCGTTGCGATTTTCTGCAGAAAAAAAAAAACATACAACCTTCAGGAGTCGCGTCGCCAGAAAAAACCTCTTCACAGTCGCGCCACCAGATCCTTTACGGATTTTTGCCCAGAAGAATGCAAAAAAGACCCGCAATTTTTATTGAAAACAAGCCAAAAAAATAAATCGTGATTTTCATGATAAATGCCCAGAAAAAAAAACTCAGACGAAAAAACCTGCATTTTTCCTGAACAAAACCTCGAATTTTTAAAAAAAAAATTGCGATTTCAGATAAAAAATAGTCTGCGATTTTTTTTAATTTGAAACCCTCCGAAAATTTCAGTCAGATTAAACTCCGCTAACCAGGCTCAAACACGAGCTCTGATACTATGTTGATAAAATCTCAGAAAGATATATTGCTAAATAATAAGATAAGATTATTAAAGAAGAGCCTTGCTCTTATAGATTTTACAAACCCTACAAATTAGGGAGAAGATTTAGTTAACTGAAAGAGTTAACTTACGACTAACTAAAGAGTAAATACCGCTAAGATGACCATTAATATTATATTTAATATTTAATAATATTCACTTCTCCAGTCACCCTTCCTAAAGATGCCTCCCCTAGTAAGGTGTTATTGATTGATTAGCCAAAGGAAACCACAACTTCTCATGTGTCGAATGATCAAGTGATCAATGAGCCTCCAATTATTTTTCCAATTAAAAGACCTAAGTGTGTCCTACATTGAGAGATGGTGCCCCAATGCTTCCAAACTTGGAGAGATTCACAACAAGACATAATCAAGGATACATCGAGTCCTTGTAGCTCACCAAAGCAATCTTACTACCTACAAACACGGGCCAGCTTGAATTGAAAGATGTGCTATGCAAGCATAGTTGACACCCTCAAGCAAAATGACACTTGGGAGCTTGTTTCTTGTCCCAAGAAACCAAACATTGAAGAATGAAAATAGGTCTATCTATAAAACAAAATATAATGTTGATGGTGCTGATGGCAAACACAAGGAATGAACTGCTTCTCAAGGTTTTTTACAAGGAGTTCACTAAAATGAAACTTGGGCTCATATTGCTATGATTGATGTCGTCCTCACAATACTTTCTATTGTTGTCTCCTTCAAGTGGGAGGTTCATCAAGAGGATGTGAAGAGTGCATTTCTTCATGCTGACTACATGAAAGATCTGCATGGAGTAACCTCCAAGTTTTTGGTATTGTTGTACCCAAAACCAAAATTTTTGCTTCATTAAGGCATTTTGCTTAATTGAGTCTTAATCTTGTTAAAGTGATGTCAGAAGGTCGTTTTTAGGGTTTTTAAATATGGAGTTGGTGTCAGTGTCATGTCAGTCTATTACTGAAGAAATTTAAGAAAAGTGAAAATTTGAAGGAAAATCATTAAAATTTTCTATCTCTGAAGAGGGGAGCACATTCTCAAAAGGGTGCCCTATCTTTTAGGGGCTCAGATCCTGTTTTTAGGGTTTGTCACCTCCAGCAGACATTTGTCCGGCATCACGTCAGCTTCGCATTGGGTTATCAAGTTTGTCAAACGGACCTGTTTTGCTCGAGTTACGGAAGATACAACGCAAAACGAGAGGAAAACGAGAATTGGCTAACACTAGTAAAAAGCGCAGCTTTTGAAAAAGGCGCCCATCTTTTTGAGGTGCCAAATGTAGGTTTTTGGCTAAACGCCACCCAAGATGTTTATCTCACATTTGTTCGAGCTTCGCAACGCATCCGTCAGTGGGTGAATCTGAGTTGCTGAAGTGCCTGAACTGGAGGTCAAACATGGGGTCAAATCTTAGTCAAAATATCAAAAGAAAAAGCAAAAGAGCACTTTTTCAGAAAGGCGCCTGAGCTTTTCAAGCCTTTAATGCTTTCTTTTTGATGATATCAGATATTCAATTTGTTCGTGTTACGTTCAGCTTTCCGTTGCCTGTCTCCGTCAGATCAGAAGATGTCTCAGCAGCTTGCAGTCGGAGTTATGTTATTTTGATCATTTCCAGAAATGGCTAAGTCTGGAGGAAAAAGAGCAACTTTTGAAAAAGGCGCCCTTGATTTTCACCCCTCAGATGATGTTTTCTTGGGAAATGTGCCTTTGCAGTTGTCGTGCAGAATGAAGTCAGCTTCGCAATGAACCTATGATCCAGTCCTGAAAGTTGGTAAATCAGAAGTTATGAAAGATTTATTTTTCCCTTCGTTCGAGATGCAGATGTCAAAATTTGACTGAGTCTGAGAAAAAGCGCAGCTTTTGAAAAAGGTGCTTGGATTTTTGAGCCTTCAGATGTCAGTTTTATGGTTTTCAGTCTCAAGATACCTTTTGATCAGTTTTTGCTCAGCTCTGCGATGCACCTGTCAGCCAGCTAATCGGTGGAGTCAGTCAGCCAGTGTCAGAGGATGAATAGAGATCCTGAAGAGGTTTTAAGTCTAAATTTTCATGAAATTTGGCTAAGTTTGGAATTTGCCTTAAGAGGTCAAAGTTGGATTTTCGAAAGAGAGTTGAATGGACGCCTTAACTTGAGTTCTGACTGTAGTTAGACTAAACGTTTTCTGGGTTGTCATCTTCAGTTCATATATTGGCATGTTGAGTGATCTTTCAGTTCGCATGTCGAGTTAACTAGTTTGCATGTCCAGTTAACAACCTTGCATGTTGAGTTAACTTGATTGCATGTTCACTTAACTGAAGATTATTCTTGAAAGTCAACTTGAGTTCACATGCATGGCGAATTTGGTTGCAATTGTGAAGTTTTTGTGAAGATGGTGCTTCATTGAATGTCAACTGAAGTTCTGAAAAGGGACGGCATAATTGATGAAGCGTGATTTAGTGAAGCATGGCGCATTTACCTTTGATTGTCAACTGGAGTTTTCAAAAGGGTCGCCATATTTAGATTAAAGCATGAATTTATGAACTTTGTGAAGTTGATGCATTTACCTTTGAATGTTAACTTCAGTTCTCAAAAGGGACGCCATATTTAGAATTTTTAAGATTTAAAGCATGAGAATGAAATATGGTGAATTCTCATTGTCAACTGGAGTTTTGAAAGGGAAGCTTTAATTCTTAAGTTTGTGAATTGCATGAAGTGAAGTAATGGTGAACTCAATAAAGAATGTTAACTGAAGTTAAAATCGCATGATTGTTTTAAATTAATTTGCAACTGAAGTCTTGAAAGGGAAACCCTAAAGCATGGCGCTTTATTTAGCATATTTTAGTTTCAGTTAACTAAAATGAGGTCCAATCACAAGCCAAGCGCACTTTTCATGGATTTGATGCTTTATGCGAATTTCAAAGATGAAACTCTATTTATTCAAGCATTGGCGTCCATTATTTCATCATCTTTAGCTTCGAAGTTTATATTCTTCTTGAGCGACCAGCAAGCTAAAGGTGTTACAGGTGTCAGAATTCAGCATTCTTCATAGCAACGAGTTCAGATTGTTCAGAGGAAGAAGATTCCAGACTTTATTTTCACTTTGCATGCAGGTTTCATCAAGTTCTACAACAGAGATTGGCGAATTTTTCAGAAGCAAACAAGCAAAACTTTCTATCTTCTGTCTTATTTCTTCTATTTCTCATCTTAGGTACTTTCTTAGCATGTCAAAAAATTCAACATATTTTGAGTTTGATCATGCAGGTTTTGCATACTTTGGTATTTGCGGCAAAACCCACGTCTTAGATTTTTTCGAGAAAATCGCCCCGTAGCCTTCATTCTGAAGCTCTGTGCTTTTTTCCGAGAATCTCTTTGCATGTGGGCCTGAAACACATTTTTTCGAGAATCCAGCTATCTGGGTTTTTTTAGAATTCCGTTCTACACAAAACCCATGTTCCAGAAAAACTTCGAAATTTTTTCCTGTCTTAGGCTATTTTTAGCCTTGTCTAGAGGTTTTCAGAAAGTTCTTCAAGTATATTCGACTTTACAGTCAAAAGTTCTCATTTTCAAAATGCAGTTCAATCTCATTGATTACAAGGCCAAATCGGCTCTTACACATAATTTTGTCAAAACTTCAGATACAGACCTAAATCATGTTTATCCAGTGGTTAATCTGAGCAGTTTGGAGGGTGTTAGCAGCAATTCATTGAGAAATCTTGAGCGTTCGGGATTACTAGCAGCAGCATCCATTCCTATTACTACTTTCGATCTCGAGTTAGTTCTTGCTTGCATCAAGCATTATTACTCGTCTTCACGACAAATCAAATCAGTTGACGGGAGGGTTGTTTGTAGTCTCAAACCGAAGGACAGAGAGAAATGTTTTGCTATTCCTCCGCGTTCAGATAACTTTACTGTGGTTATTGAAGCCTGTGAGAAGATATGGGATGGAGATCAGCAACGTTCACAGAGAAAAGTGGCTCAGAAATGGCTGAAAGTTCAAAAAACTAACATGCCTAAGAAGGTTGGTCGTGGTGAATTCAAGGACAAGGTTGCTGTTTTGATAACTTTGCTCAATTGAGTTACGGGTCAACAGGATGCTAGCACTTTTCGTTCATGGATGTTCTATCTTATTTCCAGGATTCTTGATGGCACAGAACGTTTTGACTGGGCTATGTTGATTAGTGATTGCTTACATCAGCAGATTACTAATTTTCTCAAGTTTCATGAGTTTCATATGATATCATACTTAGTCTACTTGGTTGCATTCCAAGGTAGCTACAGGCTTCTAAAAACTAATGGCACTCTCGGTGTTCAACGTGTTCACGAGTATTATCCTCAGTTAGAATTCTCTACATCTGAACAAGACTTCCAAGCAGTAACTGATCACTTTTCTATGAAGACAGTTCGAGATCTTGACAATGAGATGCACATTCGTATTTCTGCCGAGGCGAAATCAGCAATGGAGACTTGGGCGGATTGGTTTATTCAATTCCCTACTTTCACATACATCCGAGTTTATGGATATGTTGGAGAGCCCCTGATGTTGCCGAGGTATCCTTCAGACAAGATTATCTTCATGGAGTTTCTCATGCAGTTGCAACATGTTCATTTCTTTCTTCGTAGTCGTCATAAGACTGCGGCTAATTTTCCATTTACATTGGGAATTTTCACATGCAATGCGGCGACAGATGCCAGGCTTATGTCTACCGAGATAGAAAGGTTCAAGTTCAAAACTCATACTGAGAGGCGTTCTTATGATCCTCTTGGTCATTATGCAGACAGGTTAGAGCGAGGGATTGCACATAAGCCAACACTTGAAGATTTATGGGCTAACTGTGGAGATGAATTCGAGGTTCGTCGTTGTCACTATTGTAGACTTACTATCGGTCAGCTCTTTGATTACTTATCAGAGGATGTTGATGGTCTATCGGATGATGATGGAGAAGTTCTTCTCAATTCATATGTCAGAGATCAGATTGCTCGGCAGCCACTTCGTTCACCAGATTGGTACGCCAAGGAGCATACTTCTATTGAGGAGATTTCTAAATCAGTTATCAAAACCAGCAAGTTGTTCTTGGAGAGTAAGCGCAAACGAAAGTCAATTCCTGTAGCAGAGCCGCCAAAGGATTTTTCTTCATTGCCTTCTACTTCTAGGTCAAGACCTCGAGTCAAGGCTATTGTGATACCTCCTAAAGGGGTTAGACTCAGTGGAAACACAGGAAAGAGAGCTACTGGTAAGAGGAAGCAGAAACAAGTTGAGAATGTTCCTGAGATTCCAGTAGAGACAGTTATTCAGGCTGAGCCTCACGTTTCACCTCCTAGTTCACCTCACGTGCAACCTATTGACATAGATTCGGAGCCTGAGATACCAATTCGAGTTGGGTCAGAGACCACTGAACCGCCACAGGTGGATACATCTAGGACAGTCTCTCCTCGGATTGATGATATTGTTCAGTCTTGTTGGCTCGAGAGGTCTTTGGGAAGACAGAGGCGAGAACCTTCGTATAACCTTGATTTATCTGAGTTCGGAGAGCCTTATCAGAGAAGGTCGAACAAGAAGATTAAGAAACAGGTGCATATTGAGAAGACTCCAGAATCAGAGATTGTTATAGAGGTTGCTATTCCTCCAGAGGGTAAGAGCCTAGATGAAGTCGAAGTTGGTGACTTTACATTTACTAAAGCAAATCTTGGCAGGACCACTCGAGAGACAGACGTGACTCTTCTTAAGATTGTTACCAATAATCTTGAAGAACGTATCACGAAGGATGGAGAGGACAAGGCACTGCTTAAGGCTGAAAATGGTCAACTTCGTCAATATACTTCTGATCTTGTTCATGGAAATTCAAATAGAGCACCTGTTCTTCCTCAGCATACACCTGCAGAACAACGAAAACTGGATCAGTTAGTCAGTCATGGCAGACTTTTGGATAACTGGATTGAAAGTTTAGTTGCTACAGGTCAACGTCTTCTTGCAGATTTGTATCTGTTGAGGAGTGATGCACATAGACTCCGTCAGGGTATTCAGTTGCTTGAGGTTTCAGTTGCAGAGAGTTCAGCCAAGGATCGTGTTCTGTATCTCAGTTGTCTGTTGCATACGATGCCTTGGAGATTGATGAAGATCAAGAGAAAGTTTTTACTTGGAGAGAGCAGCACCTTCTCAAAATGGAAATATGTGAGAAGATCTCTACCAAGTTGTTTTCACTAAAAGATGATGTAGTTGGAGTACTTGCACTTGTCAGTGGTTTTGTTGTTCAGATTATGTGCCACTATCTTCTTGAAGACGGCACGTACATTGAATTGGATAAAGTGCAAGCTGAGTTCAAGAGATTGATTCGAGATAACCTTGAAGGAGAACCTATGGCGGCTAAGCTGGAAAATGTTTCAATTATTGCAGCCAGTTTCAGAAAGGCGACTCAAGATGTTAAAGATGGCATGCATACAGTAAAAGAGGGTGACAAAGAATTGAAGAGACAGATTATTGCTTTAGACAGTATCAAAGTGCCAGATGACAGAGAAATTGATGAGTTCTTGGTCGAGGTGTTAGACCGAGATGACATGGAGTGATCTACCAGTTGGAACCTGCAGTTAATTTCGAGGGTTGAGTCATGAGCAGCAGTTAACTCGACTTTCAGTCTTGAGTTTACTTGCTGACTTAACACATGCTTATCTCATTCTTGGAATTATCATCACAAGAGTTAGGGTTAGAGTTTCCAGTTAACTGAAGGTAGTGGCCAGTTAACTTTGCTTTAAATAAGGACGTGCATGCTTGCACATTGTCCATTTAGGTTAAATGTATCAGTTAACTGATGGTAGTTTTCCAGTTAACTGTATAGTTTACTTCATTAGGGTTTAGTAATAAATTTTGCATGCATTGCAAGACTGTAGTTGACTCAAGGTGATTTTAGGGTTCCCTACACCTTGATGTATATAAATAAGAGCTTTTGCTCATTTGTAATTAACTTTTGCTCGAGAGAGAAATATATGTTGTGCCTACCTTGCCCTCAATATTGCTCTTTTGGTATTTGTTCATGCGTCTTTACTATTATGATTAATTGTTATGCCACATAGGGTTTCATGCAATCGTAATGGTGAATTCTTTCCATAGTTAGATCAAATATGTTTTGTGTTCAATAAGCTTGTTCAGATTGAGATGATAGTTGTGCCACCTTGCCTTCAAGTAGAGAATCTGCACTTGATTATCGTATATTATTGTGAATAATAAATTTATTCGGATTGAGCTGATAGTCGTGTCAGCTTGCCTTCAAATTGAGAATCCGTATCCAGTTTATCGTGTGATGTTGTTGCCAATAAACGTGTTTAGATTGAGCAGATAGATGTGCCACCTTGCCTTCAAGTTGAGAGTCTACACTCGTTTATCGTCTGATAGTCGAACCTTGCTCCGTTTCCTCATGCTCTATTTTCTTGAGGAAACTGGATAGAATTTAAGTAATTAAGTTTAGTTGTAGTTAGTAGATCTGCAAAACCAGAAAATACTCAGCTGCAACGTATATAGTTTTCGAGAAAGCCTTGTACCTCTACAGCTGAAACAAAAAGACAGGACATAGTTTAGTTTATTTCCATTTGCAAGTAGTTTTGTAAAGCACAACGAGGGAGCTTCCCCTCCTAATTTGAAGAGCACTCATTGCGTAGTGTGCATAGCTGTCCATACCAACTCTTACTCCAGAGGTGCTAGTTGTTACACCAACAGGTATGATAGTGACAGATTGAAGAAATCTCTATCTCAAGCAAGTCCCTCAAGAGTGGTATGAGAAAATTCATAGTTTTTTCATTTCTTCTAATTTTGTTAATTGCAAGAGGCATAACTATCTACCTATGTGCACCACCAGGATAGACACATCTTCATTATTGTATTGTATGTTGATGATATGATCATTACCAAAGATTTTTCCTCTCATTTGTCCGATAAAGGTTAAACTCCAAGATTTTTTGAGATGATAGACATGGACCTTCTATGCTGTTTTCTTGAAATCAAAATTCCTCAAACTCCAACATGTCTTACACCCTTAAAAACCACAATATGCATTGGATCTCCTCCAAAGATTTGGTCTTCAGGGCTGCAATGTAACTCTCATACCTCTTCCTACAGAAATGCAACTTCACTTTAATCTGACTCCTGAATCTGCCTTGTTGGATCCTACTCTCTACAGATCTTTGGTTAGTGGTATCATATCTCACTTACACTCAACCGTACACTTCTTTTTCTGTCAGTGCTGTTTCCAGATTCATGCAGAAACCTTGCACATCTCACCTTCAGGAGGCCAAGCATATCTTTCTATATGTCAAGGATACCCTTTAGCTTGAAATTGACCATACAAGAAGTAGCAAACCCACTTTGATTAGTTATTGCAATGCAGACCATGCAGGTGATTTGGATACTTGGAAGAGTACATCTAGATAAATTTCACTTGGATCGGGGCCTATTTGCTGAAAGACAAAGAAGGAACAATCTGTTTCTCTCTCTACAGAAGCAGAATACTATATAGTGCAAAAGCAGCAGCATGTCAGCTCATGTTGCTGCAGTCTCTTCTTCTTCAGCTTGAATTTCCTCAAGAGGGTCCTAATATCATCTACAGTGATAGTATGAGTGCCATTCATACGAATCACAATCCTGTTCATCATTAGACACCAAGATTCACAGGCATTATCGCAAGTAGTGCTTTCAAGAAGGAAGGTTAATTTCTTGCATGTTCTGTCACATCTCTGCTAGCAAAATCCTTCACAAAAGCTCTTCCCAATGATAATTTCCTCATTCCTTGAGATTACACTGGCCTTCAAGAGACACCCAGGGAGGGTGAGCAACAGAATTCTGTATGAAAAGTTTCCTTGATTTTCCTTTCCTTTGTATCTTGTAAGCCCCAAGTCACCTATAATGATGTGTAATATCATATTGGGTCAATTCAGTCTCGTCATATATCAATTACTTGGTTGTGTATGTTGAGGACAAGGTGAGGGGAGAGCAGGTGGGAGGCGGGGCGGAGTGGTGGGCATGGGAGAGGGTGAATCAGTATCAGACAATCTTTTTCTTTTCAAAACTTAAACAATCACAATTAAAAACATTCAAGTAAGATAGAGCAATTAGGAACACAATGAGAACGTACAACTTACATTGAAACCCTTTCGGGAGAAAACCACAGCACAATATTGCTTATATATTATAGTTTTAATCTTCTTCTTCTGGTAGGCTCCAACCTACTATCAAAGTCTCAATTTTCT